>CM066035.1:887274219-887476900 GCA_033557465.1 Ichthyophis bannanicus | reverse complement strand
GATCTAGCTGAGGCCTATTTTTTAAATTCCTATCCACAAGAATCAAGAACACAATCTCCAGTTTGCCATTCTTTGCTCTCATTTTCCGTTTGCCACTTATTCCCTCTGGCATCTTCAACACTCCAAGGGACCATCTCAAAGGTGGCAGCCGTGGTTCTGAGGCATGAGGGGATCTGCATTCACTCCATATCTGGATGAAGCATGACTTATCCATGCCAGATCACATTCAGAAACATCTCGGGGGTTGACTTGAGTGGTACAGTTTCTGGAGAGTCACGGCTGGGTGAGCAACCACAAGAAGAGTCATTGGCAGCCTTACCAGCCACTAGAAAATGGTGGTAGTGTGAATCAACAAATGTAGGCAGGGTCTTTCGACCTGAATACAGTGTGGAGAAAGGTTGTTGTCTTAGCTGACAGCCTTCTGGACACAGCAGGCTCCTAGAGTTTGGGATTACCTGCAGATTCTTCAGCTTGATAGTGGCATCCAATCAAAAAATGATTACTATAGGCTTCAGCCTCATATGAGGCTGTTGCAGAGATCCTTGCATATCCCAATTGTCTCCAAGCTCTTAGGATTTCAATGCCAGTCTTCCCCTCCCTCCATCAGTGGTGGGCTAGCCTGTGTTAGTGGAGGCAGCCGCCGCATCTGCAGGAAAGGCATGCAATTGTATGATTCTTGTGGCTCGCTCCTGTCAAAGGATGCCCTACTGTTTGACTGGGGGAGGACCATTGCAAGAGCCAGACAACTCAGGGCTATTGGAAACCGCCTGGAGGCAGCATGGCTAATGCCATTCATATGGGACTTCATACAACTTCTGGTCCTTAATCTGGGCCTGAGAGATCTGGGCAATGCCACAATGGTGGCATTATGACTACGATCTAGGATCCGCCAGGTTTCAGGATGGCCTGAAGCAGGGGTTGAAGTGTTTTTTTGAAGACAAACCCGAAAACGTGTGGCACGTCGCTTGTGATATTCGGGCATGTGTATCTTTTGGAAGATAATCATTGGAGCTAAGTGATGAGTAGTTTTACCTATAAATTTTATAAAAGGAGATGTCGCGGGTGGTATTATGTGGTTAAATTTCGCACTCACTTGACGAACTGACTCCGACTCGCAAAAAGAAAGGGTTTAGGGTTCCTTATATGTTGGAATTTGGTTGAATTGTGGCAATGGTTAATAAGCAAAAAGGGTCACGAGGAGTGCCCAGAGTGGCCCTGGAGATATCTCTCTTGTTCTCCTGAGCCCGAAAGGAACCTTCTAGCTCTCTTGGTTGCTTGCAACACCATTGCAGGCCCCTAGACAATGTGGAGGACAGGGACTTCCTCAGGCCACCACTCAATATATCCTAGGGTGTGGAAATCGACCAGTCAGCATTTTTCAGCAGATATCGGGCCTCTGAGGTCATCCCAAGACGATCTGGATGGCAAACTCCCGTACGGATGCAATAAGTGTGTAGGCTACTTCAGTCTCCGCATGGATACAGCAGGATCTATTGGGCATATCAAAACAACCCTTGGTTCAGCCCTGGCCAAAGCAGTGTCTGATGTATTGTGTTTCCTACATGGTTGTACATGGGGCAGGTACCTTGCCGATGTTAGAGAAAACATCCAGGCTGGGTTGTCCTGGTAACGCACCAGATGAGGGTCGTTGGTTCCAGGGGGCCTGATGCCGGGCTCTGTGGTAGGGGAAACCTCCAGTCTGGAGTCTATCTACAATCCACCCAAGGGGTTGTTGCAGCAAGGGCCAGTCTTTCTGGACAACCCAGCTTCTCTTCTTCGCTTATGGCTGGGTTATTGAGAGGTGCGGTGACATTGAGCAAGTAGGGGCTATCTCCTGCTGTGGTCTCCACACTTCTCAAAAGCTAGAAGAGGTTCTACCAGGCCTAGCCTATGTGCGTTGGTATGGGCTGCATTGTTGGAGCAATTGGGGCCAATGGACATCAGATTGGTTCTAGTTATAGCAGATGTGCCTTCCTTGCTTGCTCTTTCTTCAGGATGGCCTGGACAAGGTCCTTTTCCTAGTTCTCTGAAGGTTCAGGGTGGCAAGTCGATGTTCGCTACAAGGGTCTCCCACTGGTGCGGCAAGGTCTATAGCTTTGCATCCGAATTGCATCTCATTATCTACTTTGGGGGTATTGTACTTGCATCCATCCACCTGTGTTCGGTTCATTCTCTTCTTGGGAGGCCTTCTCCCTAGTTCGTCAGGCCTTCGTGGTTCAGAGGCCCTTTTGAGCCCATTAGACAGTAGTGCACCACTCAAAAATCTGACCCTTAAGGCCCATCTTATTGGGTTGTGATATCTGCTTGGAGTTAGGCCACATATCCAAGTTGCAGGCATTATCGATGCAGAGATCCGTTGTTTGTCATTCTAGCGAGGACGGACCATATACATTCAAGCCCATTCCCTCCTTGTAAGCAAGGTGATGTCCTTCCCATGTTTTGTTGCATGTTAATCAAGTAGCCTGCCAGCCCTCCTTTGCTAAGATGCATTGCCAAGAGGGGGATAGGACAAGGACCTTCACCTGGATGGATGTCACAGGAGAGTGTTCTCCAGTATCTGAAGGGTCACTAACTCATTTTTGCACAGTCACGGGACGCATCTATTTGTGCTGTTTGCAGGGTCCATGTAAAGGTGACCAAAAGCTGCCAAGTTTATCCTGCGGCCTGCTCGATGAATAGAGACCATTGGCTTTCAGCACATCTCGTTGCAGGAAACTTGCTGGTTCCAGAGGGTTTTGCTTGCACATCTTCACTCAGGAGCAGGCATCCTCGTGGGCAGAGCTGTAGCTCAGTCACACCTCAGAACATTTGTCGGGCAGAAGAAAAACATGGACATCACTTTCTGCTTTTGTCCAAGCTAGCATTACTACTTGGACTGTCCACACTCGAGTGGACACAGCCTTTGGCCTCAGAGGTCTTTAAAGTTTTTGCCCCCTTTGTTTTGTGTTCTTCCTGCCCAGCGGTAGGCATAACTTGGGTATGCTCCACGGGTCGGGACTGGTCTAGCAAGGCGATATGAAGGGTGACATTTCACTTGCTAGATAATAGTCCTTTCCTTGAGGTCCTTGCCTAGACCAGTCCAGGACTACGCCCTGGAACTCGGTTATGGTTTGCTATTTTTTCTCGTGTGATTGGGCCTTGTGGGGCCTAAATCCTAGTGACAGGCCTTCTGTCTGAAAGATGGTGCCTTACATAAAGTCTGATTTGCCTTGTTGCTGTTGAGGCTTGTTTATCCTCACTGAGATGGTATGTGGTCAGGATTAATCTGAGGTACGGATTACTGATGTTGTTGCTACCCATTCGTAGCTGCATGGGCTAGTATCACAATCAAAAATTAATCACTATGTGAATCCCAAAATTAAATTTTAAATATTTTTGTTCGGGCAAAATTGAGGGAGGATGGTACTTCTAACTAAATCCATCCCCTCGGTCAACAATTGTCCTTTTATTCACACTTGTGCCTAAGGACGTCAAAACCCGTAATTATAGAGTTCATCTAGATATTTGACTTATCTGAATGCTTACACATTCATATCCGCACAAAAGTGACGTGCACGTTTCGGTGGTACCGTAAACCCCTGTGGTCGAGTGTTTCTGTAGTTGCGGTGTGGTAACTGCTAAACAAACGCCAGGCATACACCGACCAATCATATAAAGGACTCACAGGGTCACAAGATTGGCTAACACTGAACTGCCTGATCATATTAGCACCCCCATATCACAGAGGGAGTTCCAACAGCCAAGTGGAAGCCCTACACGTGAGTGGAAAATACGTCAAATCAAAAACCGGTCCAATCAATATTGTGACTTCTATACCGGTCGGGTTAACAGATTGGCAGTCTCAGAAGATCATAGCTCTGCTCAAGTCGTCTCAACCACTCTACGCAGGTCTCCACCCCTGGATCTTGTGGAAGACTTAATCAATAACAGACCAAATGAGTTGGTCAAAAAGTATGTCTGATGTGCACAAAACAATGTTGGAATCACTGGCGCTCTTGAAAAAGTGCCTGCCCGCCGAAGACTCGATGCATGTTTGCCTAAACCGACAACCGGATCGCTCGAATGAGTCCTCTATAAACTATTGATGTGCGGACAACGGGGTGGGGCAGCTATCGTGTGTACAATCTACGACAATCTATACGGGGCGGCTTTGCAGGCTCATCGCGTCAGATACTCTTGTATATAAAAAACTGGATGGAGGACCGCTACTGTAGCCTTACAGGTGGATTATTTGAAATTTGGTGATGGGGCATTACTCCAAAAACATGGAATCACGTCCAAGAATCTCAGTTTTTTGTTGAGTGGATTATCCCAAGATACCAATTATCTATATAGTGCCAAAAATACACGGAAGTCTATGCAGAATCCCCCAAGATGACCAATTGTCTCGTGGCCGGGTGTTTGGTGCTTGAAACATTTATCAAAGTTTCTCGCGGATTTGTTTTTTGAAGGTAGAAAGCCAGCCATGGAAGTACAGTCCTTTATTAGGGCCATCTCCTACTACATTCCTTTTTATGTGTTTTTTCGAATTCCATTAATCTCTTTCGTCATTATCAAGTGTTGTTTTTGGTGACCTTAGATTTCGCTCCCCTTCGTTATAGACCAAACATTGACCCAATAAGCTGCTTTACAATTAGCTTCATAACAGTTCCTTTAATGGGGCTTCCTCACGGATTTACCAAAATACTTTTTCGATGGAGATGATAACCATGCGGTCTTACTCGTAATTATTTTTTGTTTGGAGGGTGGAACTTCTACCAAACAGTATTTTCGGGAGTTGCAATGGGTGCTCACGGCGTTCGCACCTTCGATTGCTACATTATATCTGGGCCGCGTTATAGAAGAACAACAAATATATTTCTACACCTTTTTTTGCTCATGTATCTATATGGAAAAGATTTCTGGATGACATCTTTTTTGTGTGGCATCCATGCACTTATGGGTCTCTTACAGAGCAGTTTGTGAGGTAGTTGAACACATTTTGGTACCGACCTAATATTAATTTTGTGGCTCATATAGATTCTGCAACAGCTGGAGATTTTGGATATGCTAGTTACCAACCGGGGGACAGGTAATTCCTCTAATCTACAACTCATTGTATTATCGCCAAGCCAGTTTAAACGTTAATTGTTCTTTGGTCTTATGAATTATCGCACGAGTTTTTCTTCATCCACGTGGGCTTCTACACGCAGAGGACTTCCGTTTCATGGTCCATTTCTTACGTGAAATAAGTTCAAGCGTTTGTTCATCCATTGACAGGAAGTCCTTTAAAAATCCATGCACCGAGATTGGGTCATGTCGCGACTAACATCGAAGGAGGGGATATCCTCCTAAAGTTGGTTTTCGGAATGGCACATTCATCGCGCTTTATACAACCATCGTGAGTGGTTATTGGCACCGAATACTGATGGTCCTGATGGTTCAGCAGATGATACAATGGTGGGGGTCTTACCCTACATGAGCCATTGTTCCGAAGTGATGAAAATTTTAAAGAAGCACTGAACTGTGTTGTCTTTACACACTTGTTTTAATAAACCTTTACGTCTGGCATACTCGCGGGGTGCTAATCTGTGGGATCTACTGGTAAAATCAACGGTGGAGCAGGACCGGCTGATCCTTCCAGATGATAGCACCACGGGGCCATTTTCTGTGCAATGAGTGCAGTTATTGTACCACCACAATGTCGGGTGATTCATGAACAGATTTGAATACTGGCCGGATTTATTACCGGCGTTGGTCAACAAACTTGTAATTCCACTTTTGTAATTTATTCCTACAATGTGCTTGCCCAGCTATATATTTGGGGAGCACTACACGAGCGATCCGGGTGCGGTTAGCTGAACATGCATCGAGACTTTGGCAGCAGGAACTTTCAGTGCAAGGGGTTCAACATTGTTTGGCACATCAGCATACTTTTGACCAACTCATTTGGTCTGTTATTGATCATATTCCACAAGATCCTAGGGGTGGAGACCGCGTAGAGCGGTTGAGACGACTTGAGCAGAGCTGGATCTTCAGACTACAATCTGTAAATCCGACCGGTATGAATCGCAAGATTGATTGGACAGTTTTGATTTGACGTAGTTCCACTCACTGTGGGCTTCCCTTGGCTGTGGGAACTCCCTCTGTGATTGGGGTGCTAAGATGACAGGCAGTTTGGTGTTAGAAAATCTTGACAATGGAGTCCCTTATATGATTGGTCAGTGGAGCAGGCATTTTTTAGCAGTTACAAGCAACTACGGAGCACGTCGACACAGGGGTTAAGGTACCCCGAAACGTGCACGTTCGTGCGGATATGATTGTGGCATTCAGATAAGTGCAATATCTAGATGAACTCTATAATTACGGTTTGACATCTTAGGCACAAGTGTGAATAAAAAGACAATTGTTGACTGGAGGGGATGGATTTAAGTCCAACTAAGAGCAACCAGTCACGTCAGAGACAATCCACAGTAGAGGAACGTGATGTGTCCAAGGATAGAACAAAACAATCATATAATATTGAAAAGAGGCATTTATTCACAAACCAATAGTTGGTGCCCACCCGACACAGGCCGTGTTTCGTTTAACAAAACTTCATCAGGGGTATAGGGCAACTAAAAACAGAAACATTCAATAAATACACTCAAATATATATAATATAATAAAACATATATTAGAAAATGATAATTAAAATCATAATAAATCAATCACTATATAAAATACATTTATATGGTAATATCAAAAATAGGTTGGAACGCTATATAAATAAAATAAAAAGGACTAAGGCAAGGGCAAAAAATGCATAATAAAACATGCCTTAAAAAATAATAATAATTAAAATCATAATAAATAAATCACTATGTAAATAAACATTTATATGGTAATACCAAAGAGGGATAAGAGTGACTGAAGCAAGGGCAAAAAAGAGAAGTGAATCAAACAGGTACATTGACCGTGAACCAAAAGAAGAAGAGAAGAAGAGAAGGGGACTGTGATGGATGTATTAACTTTTCTCCCCCTTTTTTTGCTAAAATACTTTTTTAATTTAGATGTTTCAACAATGTTTCAGCAGTGGCATAGGTTCATCATTTCTCCCCTCTTGTTAGGATGTTTCATCGATTTAGCAGTTTTTTAGATGGTTTTTACCAGCAGGTGTTTTTTTTAATTCCCCCCTTTTTTTAATTTCCCTTTTCATTAAGATGCATGGTTTTAGTTGATGCACATTTTTATAATGATTTTAGTACATGACACTACATTAATATTTTATTGTTTATCTTTGATGGTTGCAGTCTGGTTTTAAAGCCGTGTTTTTCGGCGTTTTTTGTCCCTTATTTTTTGACGTCATTCTTGGGCGCCATTTGAGACTCCAGCTGCGCATGCGTCGGCGTTATTTAGAGGAATTTTCACAGCACCGCACATCTTGGCGTGATTCATGCCATAACGATTAGAATAACGAATTTAAAACGTTTTTACGTTTTTTGTGCCGCGATTTGTGCAGCTTGGTGAGCCCGAAAAAAGTAAGTAGGTTGTAGGACTTTTTATTTGGTTCTTAGTTGGTTTGTTACATTGCTGATGGTGACGTTTGGTTTTTAATACAGTTGTAAAGAGGAAATATCTACAGCGTTAACCAATAAGGTATCATTTAATGAGCATTTGGAGTTGGTTGTCATCACAATGGGAATGGTTGTTCTTTAGTTTGGAGCACCTTTTTGGCACATACTACAAAAGGTTTCTATTTGACTTTTTTAAGTTACCCTTTTTGAGTGTCAATAATTATATTGATGCATGTGTGGTCCCCTTCTCTTCTTCTCTTCTTCTTTTGGTTCACGGTCAATGTACCTGTTTGATTCACTTCTCTTTTTTGCCCTTGCTTCAGTCACTCTTATCCCTCTTTGGTATTACCATATAAATGTTTATTTATATAGTGATTTATTTATTATGATTTTAATTATTATTATTTTTTAAGGCATGTTTTATTATGCATTTTTTGCCCTTGCCTTAGTCCTTTTTATTTTATTTATATAGCGTTCCAACCTATTTTTGATATTACCATATAAATGTATTTATATAGTGATTGATTTATTATGATTTTAATTATCCTTTTCTAATATATGTTTTATTATATTATATATATTTGAGTGTATTTATTGAATGTTTCTGTTTTTAGTTGCCCTATACCCCTGATGAAGTTTTGTTAAACGAAACACGGCCTGTGTCGGGTGGGCACCAACTATTGGTTTGTGAATAAATGCCTCTTTTCAATATTATATGATTGTTTTGTTCTATCCTTGGACACATCACGTTCCTCTACTGGGGATGGATTTAAGTACCATCCTCCCTCAATTTTGCCCGACAAAAATATTAAATTTCATTTGGGATTCACATAGTGATAATTTTTGATTGTTTACTATTGTTGATCACTATTTGAGGAATTTTTGCTTTGCATTGGCTAGTATAGCAGGATGAGGTTATAAGAAACTTCTGGAATATTTTCTCTGTCTCCACCTTTTCTGGTAGGGAGACACAACCTACTTGTCTGGGCTGGTCTTGCAATATTCAAGGAAAGGACATTATCTGGTAAGTAAAATGTCACCTTTTCTGCCGAGAGAAATTGTTCTCTGGTTAGTGGAGATATTCAGCTACAAATTGGATAGCAACAACCACATAAAGTTAGGACAGGCACTGACCTGTCCTAACTTTATGTGGTTTGCCTATCTGATTAGCGGCTGAATATTGCCACTAACCGGTAGTCACCGGTACAGCCCCTGCCCCATCCATGGAATTCCAAGAAATGTCCGTGAGGATATTCCACAGCACTAAGCAGGAGGCACTACTGAATGTCAGGCAGAGTGGGGTTTATCTGGTTAGCAGATCCTTTTGAATATCGACTCCACATATTTTATAAAAGACATAGGGGTATGTTTACTAAAACCCCGGTAATGTGCGGGCCGCGCTAGTGTGCGGGTGCCATATAAGGAGTGGGCGTTTCTTGCTGAAAAAGCAAAACCGGGATTTAAATATGCGCTAAGGTGCGCGGCGCCCATGTGCGCCCCGCACATTAGCGCATGAGAAAGCTACGCGGGAGGCATAAGTGGCACGCTGATGTGCAAGCAAAGGAGCAGAGCCACAGCACAATGGTTAAGACACTGACCAATGGTGCAGGGGTTCAATCCCCCACAGTGCCCAATGAAGACGGCTTGCTGAGGCATTACTTTAGGAGGCATTTAAATAATGGGCAGCATAAGGCAGGGCGCTATTGCTTTAGGAGGCATTTTAATATTGGGAGGCATAAGGCGGCGCACTGATGCACAAGCACAGGATCAGAGCCGCAGTACAATGGTCAAGACACTGACCAATGGTGCAGGGATCATGGGTTCAATCCCCCACTGTGCCCAATGAAGAAGGCCGGCTGAGGCATTACCTATTATGGGTAAGTTTGCTTTAGGAGGCATTTTATTTTTCATTTTAATTACTACTACTAGCAAACGCACTCTCAAAGCGTGTTAACATAAGGCGCCCATAAGGCACATTTTAAAGTGCACTGTCTGCCAAGGTACCCTAGAATGTTGCTTATAGGGCGCTTTATAGGGTGCCGTATGAGTTACCGCAAGGTCACAGCAATGTTTTTGATGGCAGCACTGTGCAGTTTAAGGAATGCACAGCATAAGTAGGTGTAGTGACATGCAAGGAGGTACAGCAGTGTAGCACAATGGGTAAGGCACTGACTGCTGATACAGGGGTCATGAGTTTGCCCCCCCCAGTGTGCCTAATACTTAAGGCTGGCTGTGGCATCAGCTTTGAAATGTATGTATTTTTTCCTGTAGCACTTTAGTTGTATTTTATTAATTGCTGCCAGCAAACAGGTCCTCACATGCCGTAATTGAAGGTGCCGCATAAGGCACCCTATAAGGCACTCCATAGGGCACATTATAAAGTGCACTGTCCGCCACGGCACCCTAAAATGTCCCCATAGGGCACCCTATAAGTTGCTCCACAGGATAACGTATAGTGCACCTTATATGGACGGTAACCATAAGGTAACCTATAGGGCGCCCTATAAAGCGCCCTCTGAGGCACCTTATGGGTACAGTACGATGAGGGTGTTTTTGCTGGCAGCAATAATGTACATTAAAAAGAGATAACGCTCTGGGCAGCACCATCAAACAACCCCACTGTGGGTTTGAACCCATGACCTCTGGATCCACAGGCAGTAAAGTAACCATTGTGCTACAGCCCTAGAGCTGCTAGCAAGACCCTGGCTGGCTGCAGAGGGAATGCACGTCACCACACAGACAGTCTGCTGTGGTCACCAGGATAGGGTTAGCCCACCCGTACCCATGATGCACTGCACATGCAAATCAGCTGTCCACAGATAAACACAAGATGGGGAATGCACACCCACAGCACCTCGGCCTGGTAGGGGGTACTGACCGTATGTTTTACTGGCACAGAGTAGCTACACACCATCACATTGTGCGGGTACTGTGCTCACCCTGAGGGTGCGGTGAGGCGCCCAGCACCAGGTCCACAGCACCTTCCATGGCTGGAAGAGGCCATGCCAGAGGTCCAAAGCAGTGTTAATCTGTGAGATAGGAAGTTTCTGCAGAAACACTTTGGATATCTCTGTCTGTCTCAGTCAGGTGCAGCCACGCCCCCCCCCCCCCCCGGCAGCACACAGGGCCCCCCATCAACAGATCCACATTCTACCTCCCTGCAATGGTGGCAGTAGAGGGGACCATCAACCCCAGTCCTGCTGGGGAACAGACACCCTACAGGGCAGTCAATGCAGCTCTGTACACATCCATAAAACAATAGCAGACAGACTTTAGGCCTGGATATGCTAAGCTACACCCCACCACCATCTGATATTCTCCTGCAGCAAGCCTTCAGCCACTGCACCCTGCAAGCCAATCCATCAAGACCCATACCAGCTGCAAACAGTCTGCTAGCTAGTCCATAGTGCATGCACCCAGAACTGGGATGTCAGCATAAACAACAAGCAGATAAATCAGTGACTAGGCCCTAAAAGGAAACCCATAAACATCACATGAGAGGAATACTATATAGCACTATGGGGGTGTCTAGCCATGCTGTCATCACTGCACAGTCAGGGTGAGAGTGATCCCCCAGCATGACATACTGAGGTCACCCTGTCTGTGTAGGTGGTGGCCGGGCACTACAATGTCCCAGCCAGTGCCCTATGCCCTGTGCAGATGCATCCTGGCCAGGTCACCCTGTCCGGGCAATACCCATGGTACCTTGCTCCTCATTATGCACATTGGCAGGCCAATACTGGCAACAGTGCTGGCAGTGTGGGCTGTGGAAGGTGTTTGCAGCCACCACACACTGTATAGACAGACACACACTCCCACACCTATGCCAGCATAGTGCTACTATAGAGGAGTTTAGCAGCCCTGCCCACCACACCAGTCCTGGGCACAGTACAGGCATGGATATGCTACGCAATACTGTTGGGGGTCACTCCGCAGGGTGGTAAACACTGTCAGAGACCAGACCTGAAGCACACACCGCAGACATCAGAAAGATTGTTATGATGGAGCTCAATGAGCAAACTGTGCTTAACGTAGGACTTGCTATCTGCCAGTAATCATAGGAAACGTTTGATAGGTGTGTACCGTATACCCAGGTGTAGGGTGGCATTGCTAAGGTATGCAAGTGCTAGTATTGGGAGATGCATGCAGGGCCCAATGTCCTGCCTCTCCAGGAGGCATTAGCCAATGGGGCCTGTGGATGTGGGTGTGGGTGTGTCTGGCCCTGTTGGCTGCTGCTTTACGGCAGAGGTTCCCAACTCCAGTCCTGGTGTGCCAAACACTGTTCGGGTTTTCATGCTGTCCCTCATGAATATGCATGGATACATCTGCATACCATGGGGGTGGTGCATAGATATGCAGCACAGGCATCTTTATTAGAGGCAGCATGGAAACTGAATGGTGTTTGGCCCTCCTGGACTGCATTTGGGGGATTCTGCCGTAGGTAATGCACATTTCTATGGTGTTTGTGCTGTGTAGGGTAAAATAGAGGTTTTTGACCCATGCGTATGGTCTCAGCAATAATGGTTAAGTCTTTACTACCATGATTTCTTCATGGGTAAAATATGTGGACTGGGTTGCCAGGAGCCCCAGCTAGGATTTGAACCTCTGACTTTCTGATCCTAAAGGCACTGGCTGTGTCCGCTGCACCACTGTCTTAGCCCAAAGACAGTGCATTCCCTGGGGAGACCATGGCTGTTTGTCAGACAGGGCCTGTCTGTTGGAGGGCACTGCACCCATGTGAAGGGGGCTAGGCCACCGTCTGCTGTGGGCAGCAGCCACTGCCCCTCCACCAACGGTACCCCTCCGCCACCATGCTGACATGGCCTTATATTGCTGACAGCATCACTGCTAAATGATATGTGGCCCTCCAGGACTGCATTGAGGGGACTGTGGTCTAGGTCAGTGTTTCCCAACCCAGTCCTACGGGGCACACCGGCCAGTCAGGTTTTCGGGATATCCCTAATGACTATGCATGAGATATATATGCATTAGAGATATCCTGCCAACCTGACTGGTTTGTGGCCCTCCAGGGCTGGATTTGAAGACCCCTGCCTTACACCTCTGTCATTTAAGATTGTGAGTGGGCAAGGTGCAGATGTCCTAGACATCGAAAGGGTATATAGAATGTGACACATTCCTCCTCGATTCTCACCACCACCAAAAAGTTGTCTAATAGACAATATTTTGGTGGTGGTGAGAATCGAGGAGGAATGTGTCACATTCTATATACCCTTTCGATGTCTAGGACATCTGCACCTTGCCCACTCACAATCTTAAATGACAGAGGTGTAAGGCAGGGGTCTCCAAATCCAGCCCTGGAGTGCCACAAACCAGTCAGGTTGGCAGGATATCTCTAATGCATATATATCTCATGCATAGTCATTAGGGATATCCCGAAAACCTGACTGGCCGGTGTGCCCCGTAGGACTGGGTTGGGAAACACTGGTCTAGGTAATGCGCATGTTTCTGGTGTCTGTGCTCTGTAGGGTAAAATAGAGGTGTTTGGACCATGCTTATGTTATCGGCAAAAAAGGTTGGTCTTTACTATCATGATTTAGTGGTGGGCAAAATATGGGGATTGGGTTTGCAGGAGCCCCAGTTGGGACTTGAACTGGTGATCTTTGGTTTCTGAACACACTGTCTGTGTTCACTGCATCACACTGTGGCCACAGAGACAGTGCAATCCCTGGAGATAGGAAACCTGGCCACATAATTATTATTTTTACGCTCCGTCCCCATACGAGGTGAATGATCCCACAGTGAAATTGTACAGAGCAGGGTTTATGACCCTGCTCTGCACAATTTCACTGTGGGATCATTCACCTTGTATGGGGACGGAGTGTAGACCCTTCTAAAATTCATATTTCTTTTTTGGGGCTTTCTTGGGAGTGATTTTTGATGTTTACCATGACTATCACTATTGCCCAGCTGGATTATAATTTATTAGAATTTTGTTGTGGTCATTTTCAATTTTTATTTGCTATTTTGTTCTGTGCACATGTATCACACTGCTCACGTTTTGTATGTTTCCCTGGTTTTGCTGTACATTGCTGACAGAAATGGTTTCTCTTCCCTTTAAATCGGCTCTAACGCGAGGTTTTCACTCGCGGTATTTTTTTAGTTGAATTTCAGCCCCGCTCCTGTGCGCGGAGCCTCTCCCCTCCCACTCTCCACCCATTGACCCCGTCCCTCCGCCCCTCGGGAGTCTTCCTCCGCCCTCAGAATGCCTTTCCAAGCCTCTATCTCACATCAGCGCTCCGCGCACTTGTGCGGGCCCGTTAGTGCAGCGTGCACGTGTGCGGGGCACAAAAACGCACTATTAGCGTGCGCTAAGCTACCTTAGCGCACGCTCAAGTGCGCCCCGCACAATTGCGCGGTTTAGTAAACATACCCCATACATATATCATAAATCTGCCAAACTTTGCTATGTCCTTGGGAATGCCTACACGCAATGAACATATGCCATCTTTTTTGTGGGTATTCCTGTACATATATATTCTGTTGGGTAATTTTATAAGATCCATTTTGCGTGTCTAAAACATGCATTGCATGTGAAGATTTCTTTAAAAAATTGCCACTAGTGAGAGGAGCGTTTAGCCATGAGGAGAATGTATAACTCAAAATGGCTAAATTATTCATTTAGAGTTAAGCATATTTTTATCAGTGATATACATTCAAGTGTGAATGCTGAAAATGCTATTGGTATAATGCTAAATACATAGGGATTCATTTTAGATAGGACATGGAGAGGAGAATTGAGGCATCCAAATCAGGATGTACTCAGTTCTTTCTCTATTTTACAAAAGGTGCTGCTGAACTTGGAGCCTTTTGTAAAATATCTAGAAGGATGTGCAGAAGTGCATGTTCATTTTCCAGCAAGTCCTACGGAAGCGCTGATTTAAAAATAAATGCCAAAAAATGACTGCCCCATGCTTTGCAAGTTGTGTAGCTGCAACCAAGAACATTGTGCACTCCTGGCAGTAGCAATAGGACAGCAGGTCACAAGTTGGGCCCACTAGCTATTAAAGGAGCCTGTGTGGGCAATCAAGTCCTTCCCATCTACCCCTGACACTGCTGGACACTATCACAGCTCCCCCACCCCTCCGCTAGACACCATCACAGCTCCCCCACCTCCATTCCAACTCCTCCCTAGCTCTTACTGGGAGTTTCTCTGGTGGTCTAGCAGGGAGCAAGAGTGATCCTCCTTCACTCCTGCTCTATCGACTGCTTGAGTTCAAAATGGCACCTCTGACCTCTAGCAGTAGTCTTGAAGTACTACTACTTGGGGGTCAAGATACCAAATAAGGAGCCCCCTATGAATAAATGACTGTTATTGCCTGATGCTGCATCAAAGAGACCAAAGCATTCATCAGACCCTGAGCTGGAGAGGAAGGGCCCTTCCTCTTTTTGCCCATACCAGAGCCCCAATGACCAAAGGGGAATTTTAGACCAGTCTCTCTCTGAAGGATGCTGCCCTAGTCATTATCTGTAGATGGAGGTCATCTTACAAAGAGGCTTTAATCAATTGGTATGGGCAATAATTACATAGATGACTTAACCCTTGAATATTTTGAATCCCATTGGCTAAATGTCACTCTGTTCTTCAGACGCATATTCTGTACTAATTTCTCTTTTTTTCCTTCAGACACGCAATCTTATCACTCTTTACTGCAAAGATTCTCTGACCTGCATGAGAGAGTTCAGTGCATTGCGTGCATTAGTCCTGTTAGAGATGTATGCCTTTTAAATGCCTTGCCATCTTTCAAACAACGTGCTCAGACAAGTGGATCTGTGAAGAGCACATTAATATTTTATGCCTAGAAAAAACCTGGTGAAACTCAGAGAAAGATGAATAATCCTTCTAAAGATGACACCGAAAGCAAAGATGGAATTTTAATTTTGATGAAAGCATCATTCAGACACCTCTTTATTACCGTCACAATCTGCTGCTTGGTTTAAAAACAAGCTACTGTATTGCTTCCTTGCTCTGGAGGATGGTATCTGTACCTGACCACTTAGGACTTTGGTCTTCACTCTCAGTCAGTGAGTGCTACCAGTGGGCCAGGATTCAATATACCCTAATGAATGTGCATAAGAAATTTGCATCAAATGGAGGGAGCAGACATGCAAATTTCTTTCATGCATATTTATTAGGGATATCCTCAAAAACTGACTTTTTATGTTTATGTTTCTCTTTATTTGATATACTGCAGATCTGTGACCAAGCTATGCGGTTTGCAATAAAATCATCTAAAAGTCAAGAAAAGAACACCAAAATGTCAACAGGAAAGGAGATAAGAGAGAGACCAATAACAAGACAAGATTTAACAACCATAAGTATGGGAGAAAAGGAAGGAGGGGGACCAGGCATAGGGAGGAGGGTTCAATGGGTTAGAGGAGTCTAAGCCATCCCAACATAGAGCACCACCTACTTGGGAGACATAGGGGTATGTTTACTAAGCCATCTTAATGTTACCGGCGCTAGTTACAGCGTTACTGTGATGAATGCCATATAAAGTAGTAGGCATTCCGGTCTTAAGGTAGCAATGGTGGGTTATCGCGCAATAGAGGGTGCCTTGTCTGTTATTGCGCAATCGAGGGAGCTGTGGCACGTTAACGTGCGATAACCATAATTAGGCACGCTGAGCTGCAATCACAGCAACAGAGGTATAGCACACTGGTTAAGACAATGACTGCTGAGACACGGGTCATGAGTTCAATCTCCCAGTGGCCTCTATGAATAAGGGTGCCCAAGGCAATACCTTTTCCTGCCTGTAACAGTCAGACACATTCCAACAATCTGTGCTGCCAGCCAAAAATACCCGCACCCCAGTGCTGCAACTTAATGCACCTTTTAGGGCGCACCAGAAGGCACATCATAAAGCACCATGTCAGCCAAGGCGGGTCATAATGTGCCCCAGAGGGCAGCACGAAAGCTTGGCACCCCCCAGGGCACCATATAAGGCGCCCCATAAGCTGCCGGAAGCTAAGGTGCCACTAAAGATGCCCCAAGGATGTATAGGTGACCCAAGAAATGGTGCACAAGGGCAGTAAGATGCCCCAAGTTGACAAGGTGCCCCAAGTAAGAAAGGTATGGGCCAAACACAGATGGAACCCTAACACTGCACAGAGCACCAAGGAAAGGCAATGAACAAGTGATGGAAGGAAGTAGATGTCGGAGCTGATGGACCTGCCAAATCTGCATGCAGCCCATGTGGCAGCTGGTAAAGTGGACTAACATATTGGGGGCAGCTATACTGAAGCACAGGGTGATGGTACTGTAAAGTGCAACAATGACAGTGTGTGGCAGAGGATGGGAGTACGTGTCCATCGGAGGAGGTAGAGGTGGCAGGATAAGTGCAATGACAGGGGAGTAGCAGTGCCATGCAGAGCAGACACAGGAGAGGCAAGCATGAAGAGCCACAATGTAGAAAAGTGTACCAGTGCAGGACATGGGGTAGCAGCCTGCACATTAGGGCAGGACGCCACACAGCTGGCAGACACACATAGACGGACAGAAGGATGGTTGGCAACTGTGATGACGGCAAAATGTGCCAGCAGCACAGATCTGCACAGAGATGACTGTTACTGGAATGGAATTTAGTTTTGTAGGACAGGCATAAAAAAAAAGGGGAACAGAGAGGAATTAAACCCATGACCTCTGCCACTGAAGGCAATGCAGTAACCATTGCGCTACATCAATATGGGTTTTATCATGCCAATGGCTGGCTACAGAAAGAGTGCAGGTCACTGAACAAACTGTTCTGTGGTTTACAGGATAGGATAGAACCAACAGTACCCATAATGCAATTCACATGTAGAACAGCAATCTACATCTGCTCACCAGATGGGGTATGCACCCCCACAGCACGTCAGCTTGGTAGGGGGGAATGACCATGCGTGTTACTGGCACAGAGTACCTACAGGCCATACCATTGTGTGTTTTGTGCCCACACTGAGGGTGAGGTGGAGTGGCCAGCACCAAGTCCGCAGGACCCAGGTTGGGTGAGGTAGGTTTTGCTGTGGGTCTCTGTCAGTGCCAGTGTGGGACATGTATTTGTTGCAGACACCCTTAGGAGTATTCTGTGTCCATTTGTATTTGCCAATCATGTCAGGCCCTTGTGGACCATGGTGCACCCAACATAGTGCATATCCAGTGTGCTTACCATAGTCACTTGTTTCAGGGGCAGGGGTGCATCTGGTTGCACATGACAATGATGGATGTAGCAAGCCACCCTCTCGGTGGGGGGGTGGGGATAGGGGGGGGTGGGGATAGGGGGGGTGGGGGGGAACATGATCTGTCCCCAACAGACCTGCACCCTTGCTGTTTGCAGTGGGGGCAGTGGAGGTACATGATGACAGACAGTGGGACCAGCAACCCCAGTCCTGCTGGCATATGGACAGCTGATGCAGATCTGCACTCGGGACAGGGCCACTGGCAGACATGTAATGTGCCTGGTCAGCTCAGCTGCCCCCACTACGATCTGACATTCACCAGCAGAGAGCAGTCAGTGTGCACCTGCTGCACCCTGCAAGGTATTGCAGCCATACATATGCTAACTGCAGAGAGTCTGCTAGCAAATACATAATGCGTGTTCCTAGAGGAACAATGTGCACCCAAACATGGGATTTGACACAAACACCAAGCATGTGAGTCAGGGATTAGACCCCAGAAATGGGGATCCATAAATATCACTTGATAGAAATGCTGTATAGCACTATGTGGGAAACTAGACATGCCATGGTCACTGCTCAGTCAGAGTGAGTGTGACCTCCCAGCATGACATGCTGTGGCCACTTTGTCCTTGCAGGTGGTGGTCACGCACTACAAAATCCCAGCCATTGCCCTATGCCCTGCACAGATCCAGCCTGCCCAGACCGCCCTGGCCGGGCCATACCAGCAATACCCTGCTCCTCATTATGCACATTGGCAGGCTAACGCTGGAAACTGTGCAAGCATTGTGGGCTCAGTAAGGTGTATGCAGCCACAAAACGCTGGATAGACATATACACACTCCCACACCTATTTCTGCATTGTGCAAAGATAGAGGTGGTTGCCAGCCCTGGCCGCCACACCAGTCCTGGGCACAGTGCAGGCAGTGTGAAGGAACGCAATACTGTTAGGGTCATTCTCCGGGGTGGTAACTACTGTCGTAAACAAATCTGGAAGCACACTCCACATATATCTGAAAGGTTGCTATGATGAATCTCTTTTAACAAAGTGGTTTCACTTTAGATTTGTGATCTGACATTAAGCATAGCAACCTGTTGGTATATATATGGAATGCGTTTCCATGTTTATGACGGCATTGCTAAGGTATACAGGTGCAAGTAGTGGTAGCTGCTGCTCCATGCAGGGCCCAACAGCCTGCCTCTCCATGAGGCTTTGGATAGTGGAGCCCGAGGGTGTGGGTGTTTGTGCCTCTGTTGGCCAATGCTCTGGGGCAGAGGTTCCAGACTCCGGTCCTGGTGGGCCAAACACGATTCCGGTTTCTTGGCTGTCCCTAATGAATATGCATGGACATATTTGCATACAATGGGGGTGGTGCATGTAAATGCATCTCATGTATATTTATTAGGGATATCCTGACAACCTGAATGGTGTTTGGCCCTCCAGGATTGGAGTTCAGAACCTCTGCTCTAGGAAGTGGACATATTTATGGTGTATGTGCTCTGTAGGGTAAAATGTTGGGACCTGGTCTGCAGGAGCCCCAGCTGGGACTTGAACCTGTGACCTTCTGCCTTTGAGTACATTGGCTGTGCGTTCTGCACCACACTGTTGCCACAGAGGCAAGCAGTTCCCTGGGGATCCCATGACTGTTCTTCGGACAGACCTTATCTGTGGCACTGCATGCCACCCACCTAAACAGAGCTTGGCCTTGCTCTGCTGTGGGGAGCTGCCACTGCCCCCTCTGCCACCAGCACCCCTCTACCACCATCACTGACATGCCCTTATGCCGGTGGTGTACAGTCCCATGCCATCCAGTGTGCCGCTAGGCAGCTGCCTGTGGTGTGGGGTCTGGGGTAGGGGTGCCTACATGGACATCTGCACTTCCCCCCTGGCACCGCCTGCCAATGTTCTCTGCCCTTGGGGGTACCTGCTGGGTGCTGTCCCCTGGGACACTGTGGGACACAAACTCGTGGCCATGTTGGACCCTGGTCAGTTGCTGTCTTGCTGCTCTTCAGTTTCTGGATTCCTATGTGCCATCCCCCTGTGCCCCATTTACACCAGTGCCATAGTGCCCTTTCCTACATGGCCACTCTGCTGTTGCTGCACATGTGGGAGCCACATAAGCAAGCTGCCCAATAGACACCACAGCAAACCCTATCAACACTATCAATGTTGGAACATTCACTTTGTAGGGGGAATGAGCACTGGCCCTTCCAAATGTGACATCTTCCCTTTTATTCTTTATGGGTAGTGTTGTTTACCATTTATCATTGTTTTTTCTATTGGCCAGCTCTGTGTGTTGTATTTCAATTTTGGTTCTGGTCATTATCTATCTGGTTTTTGCATGTTTGGTTACTGCACATGTATCACTACTATCACTTTTCTGTATTTCCCTGCCTTTGCTGTACATTGCTGACTGAAATGGTTTCTCCCTCCTGCAAATGTGCCTCTAGCACGAGGTTTTCACTGGCGCTAATTTTCAGGCCTTCATTTCACGGCATTAGTGTGCATGGAGCCTCTCCCCTCCCACTCTCCGCCCATTGACCCCTTCTCTCTGCCTTCTGGGGGGGCCTTACTCCACCCTCTGTGTGCCTTAATGCCGCAGGAGACGTTATCGTGCGATACGTAACGTTATCGCACTATTACCGCGTGATAACATCGCTGCTGCTACGTTAAGATGGTTTAGTAAACATACCTCATAGTTACTCAGAAGGCCGACTCAAACACATGAGTCTTTAAAGCCTTTTTGAACCTTCTCAGGTTTAGTTCTGTCCATAATGCGGCAGGTAATGAATTCCATGAGAATGGGGCCATGGCAAAGAAAGTGGATCTTCAGGTTGTTTCATATTTAATTAAAGAGGGAGCTGGTATATGTAAATGGAACCAATGAAGGGAACAAAGGCCCAGCAGGGGCATGAAGAGTGATCATGGTAGACAAATATTCTGGGGCCAGATCATGAATAGCTTCTAGGCAAAGGTCAGAACCTTGAACAAGACTCAGGATGCGATAGGAAGCCAGTGATATTGCATAAGAAGTGGTGTGACATGATCACATGGAAACCTTCAGGGACGGAATGAAGATCAAAGGACTTCATTGACCTCCTTGATCAATCATGCCATGTGAACTTGGAATGTAGATCCTGTATGCAAATTGGATAAAAGCACAAGCAGACTGCATAGATTCAGAACAGGGCTGGATTTAAGATGAAGTGAGGCACTATAAGAACATTAATTATTATTATCTGGCTTATGTGTTATTGCATATGTGGCTTTTTGTTTCTTTTCTTTTGTTTTCTCTGGCTCTCAGATGTCCTGAATGAACCTGCTCTTAGCTGATCTCTGAAAGTGAGCACGGTCAAGCCTGGCTAGTACTTGGATGGCTGTAAATTCACTGCTTGGGAGAAAGGTCTGGGGCAATCTATTTCCGGTTGTACCTTGCCAAGAAAATCCAGGGCCTGGGTTGCCAGGAGTCAGCATTAATTCAACGGTTCACATTGCATTTGCTTCTAGGGAATGTACTGTTATTAGGATCTCTTTTTTAGTATAATTGTTTATTTGTATATACATCATTTTATTTTATTGTTTTATCTTTGCTTTTAAACCATATAAACCACTTTCTTTTTCATTCTAAATGCAGTATATCAAATGCATAAGCCTAAACTTAAGAGGCTGGAACGCAGCATCAGGAATGAAGAACAGTGGAGAGGGCACCAGCTATTTGATGCCTTCAAACTGTAGTGCTCTAAGTAGTTGCCTATATCTAAATCTGAGCCTGATTAAAAAACAGACCTCCAATTTTGGTACTGATGTTCAGCTAAGAAATAAACAACTCTATTTTAAAATGTTAGTAAAAAGCAAAGAACTTCCGATCACTCATCCTCCTCTCATTGGTATTCAGGATTCTCAGAGGTTTTGGGTTTCTGTTTTTAAACCTGCTGTTATTTATCTTATATCTCTGCCTTTGCCTACTGTTTGTCAATCCAACATTTACTTACCTCACTGCTCTCTTCCCAGCAGCTACTGCTCTCCTGTTTCATATTTCTTGGATATTCAGTGACAACTAACACAGATCCACAAAAGCACCTCAACTGAGATCAGCCCAATCAGCGTTAAATGCCGCCTAAAGGGAAACTTGAGCACAATAAATGCTTCAAGCTTCCCCTTACCTTTGCTAGTCAAGGATTGCAGCCATGTAGAAAGCAGCTTTGCATGCTCCCCAGGGAAGGAAAGATCTGATGGTAAAAGCTGCTGACTGCCTTAAAGGGAATGTGTGAGCCGCTTTTATCTTGCCTTCCTATTTTCTTCACCATAGAAGATTGAGACAGTATATACTCTGTTTTAAAATTTTATGTGATTTGTTGTGTTTTTGTAAACCGCCATTGATGTTCTTTACCAAATGTGGACTATCAAGCGGTGTAATAAACTATAAACCATAAACAGTAATGTGGGAGAAGACTCAGAGTTACAAGAGAACTCTATGAGCTTTTGTGTTTCAACCTCTCTTTCTGTTGAAGACACAACTTGGAAGTTGATGTAGGGGTGCCTTCATATGTGTCTGTTACTGGAAACATCAGAGTGCCTTCAGACTCTTTCTGATGAGGTAGAAGAGAGTCAGAGGTTAGTGGTGTATAGGTATGTCTTAGATTGGCAGGGATTTCTGAAAGCAAGATGTAAGCAAAACTCATCAGTCCCTTGTGCTCTGAGTTCCTTCTTGTTCATCTCCTCTCCTGGGAAGATTGCCATGCCCCAGGTTCTGTCCTGGCATTCAGAACTTGGGGGGAAATTCTTGGTGTCATGTGAGGTCTGCCAAGAGTAAGAAAGACCAGAAAATGACCTTGCATGAAGAGGGGAGTTATGTGTCAAATGTCCCGCATTGAGTTTGAGACTCCCACTTTGGAGATCCATCTCTTGCAAAAAATTAGGAAACTCTTGTGGAACACAGGAGACTCAAGACCAGCAACTAACTTTTTTCTCCGCCTGCATGCATCCATCAGCAACTTCAGATCTCACCACTGACTCTTCCAGCTGCAAGATTAACAGGCAGGAAGTGTTGGCCACAAAATCTGTAGCTGTTTAGGTTACAGTAATGGCAAAGGGTTACAGAGGGAGTAGAATGGAGGCAAGGCATGAACTGGGTTGGGAGATGGACTCAAAATTTCCCTCTTAAAAACTGGTCCCTCTCAGCATCTCTGGTCATGTCATGTCATGTCATATCCATCCCAAAACGGTTTGACCTCTGGTCTTTAGAAGGGATGTTGACTATCAGCCCAGAGTATCCTTTAGGTAGCTTGAGCCTCTCAAAGGGCCAGACCACACTCAAGAAGGGTATGGGGTCCTCTATGACCAGGGGACCTTGCCACAGTAGTCTCCTCTCTGAGGTACCAGTAGAGGGGACCCTGCCAACAGACTGTCCCAACCATTGACTCAAGCTTTGCATTTTTCAGAGGGTTCCCATTCATCCGCGCTTAGGCTCCTCTCACCTCCTTCACTTCTACCCCTTTATACTCTGGGCCTTGTCACTTCAGTCATTCTGGTTTGTTCTCCCTCCCTTAGCCTCATGGAAGTAGTAATTCCTTAGGGACCTTTGTGCTCTCTCCTTCCCTTCGTTAAATTCCCCAGCCCAGTTTTTCTCAAGCCGATCCTGGTATACTCCCTAGCCAATCTGGTTTTAAGGATATCCTAAATGAATATGCATGAACTAGATTTGCATGCACTGTCCCCATTGCATGCAAATCTGTTTCATGTGCCTTCATTGTGGCAATCCTGAAAACAAGACTGGGAAGGGAGTACACCAGGACTGGCTTGAGAAACAATGTCCCAGCCTTTCCTTCTGCAACATCCTTTTCCTGCTATGACGGATAATACATCTCATCACTATGGCCAGCTCAACTATTATGCAAGACTAGATGGCTCTCTGGATGGCAGCTTCTGACAGCCAGACAAACTCAAAGAGCCATCGGCACATTCAGTTACCTGCAGGGAGAGCAGGCACACACATGCATACAAAGCAAAGTTTAAGATTTAGAAGTATGAGGTCCAATTATGCATTTTTACAGGATTCTTTTATGAGGGAGTGGTGTCTGGATGACTATGAATTCTTAGTTTAATTATCAAAAGGTGTGGGGGGAAGGGAAGGGGGTGCCATAAGGCTCAGAGTTCACTTAGGGCTCCCGATCTCAAGAATGTATACCCCTGTCTTAAATATTGAGTGTTCCTAGATAAATATTGGAATTTTCCCTAGTCCCATGCTCCTAGCTTGCTGTAAGAGATTAGCAGAATCTGTGTAAAAAAGTAGGGGGGAGATTTTCAAAGCGATTAACACGGTTAGCAAACCTGTTAATCACGTTAATTGCGGTAAGCAAGATATTAGAAACATAGAAACATTGAAAAATGATGACAGAAAAAGACCACATGGCCTATCTAATCTGTCCTTCCATATCAACAACTACAACAGTCTCCCTTTTCCTTTAGAGATTCTCTGTGTTTGTCCAATGTTTTTTTAAATTCAGATTCTATCTTCATCTCTATCACCTCCACTGGGAGATTATTCCATGGATCCACCACTCTTTCCGTAAAGATATACTTCTGCATATCTCTCCTGAATCTATCCCCTTTCACCATCATCCCATATCCGCTCACAGCAGAACTTGCTTTCAATCGAAAGAGGCTCTCTCCCTGTGCATTTATGCCCCAGAGGTATTTAAACGTCTCAATCATATCACCTGTATTCCGCCTTTCCTCTAAGGTGTACATATTAAGATCCTTAAGTCTGTCCTCATGTGCTTTATAATAATGACCACTAACCATTTTAGTAGCCACCCTCTGTACCGACTCCATCCTGTTTATATCCTTTTGAAGGTGCGGTCTCCAGAATTGCACACTAAATTCCAAATGAGGTCGCACCAAAGACTTATACAGAGGCACTTTCACCTCCTTTTTTCTGCTAGCCATTCCTCTCCCTATGCACCCAAGCATCCTTCTAGTTTTTGCTGTAGTCTTTTCTACCTGTTTAGCTACTTTAAGATCATGAGACACAACCACACCGAGCTCCTGCTCTTCTTTAGTGGACAAAAGTACTTCACCCCCTATACTATATTGCTCCCTTGGATTGCTGCAGCCCAAATGCATGTCCCTGCATTTTTTAACATTAAATCCCAGCTGCCAAATTCTAGACCATTCTTCAAGCTTAGCTAGATCCCTCCTCATGTTATCTATACCTTCCTGGGTGTCTACTCTATTGCAGATTTTGGTATCATCTGCAAAGAGGCAAACCTTACCCAACAGCCCTTCCGCTATATCACTAACAAAGATGTTAAAAATAATTGGACCAAGGACAGATCCCTGGGGCATACCACTGGTAACTTCCTTCTCCTCAGAGTAAGCTCCATTTACCTGTACCCTTTGTCACCTCCCACTCAAACAATTTCTAACCCAAGCAGTAACTTTATGATCCATCCCTAGGGTGCTCAGCTTATTTATAAGTCGCTTGTGAGGAACAGTGTCAAAGGCTTTACTGAAATTTAAATACACCACATCTAGGGCTCTCCCTTGGTCCAACTTCCTGGTCACCCTGTCAAAGAAATCAATCAGATTTGTCTGACAAGACCTGCCTCTGGTGAATCCATGCTGCCTCGGATCCTGCAATCTGCTGGACTCCAGAAACCTCACTATCTTCTCTTTCAGCAGTGTCGCCGCCTAAGTTAAACTAACTGGCATGTAGTTTTCAACCACATCCTTACGTCCGCTTTTGTGTAAAGGGACCACATGAGCTTCTCTCCAGTCCTTTGGCACCACTCCCAACTCAAACGAGGCATTGAAAAGGTCAGTCAGTGGAGCTGCTAGAACGTCCCCAAGTTCCCTCAGTATTCTAGGGTGTATCCCATCCGGTCCCATCGCTTTGTCTACTTTAAGTTTAGCTAGTTTATCACGAACACAGTCTTCTGAAAATTGTTCAAGGTACCCCTTGCTTCTGTTCCTGTTTGTGGGTGCTTTCTGGGGTCCTGTTACTGGTTCTTCATTTGTGAACACAGAACAGAAATATCTGTTAAGCAATTCTGCTTTATTCTCATCAGCTTCTACATATTCCTCCCCTTCACCTTTGAGTCTGACAATAGCACTTTTGCCCTTCCTCTTTTCACTAACATATCTGAAAAATGTCTTCCCTCCCCCCCCCCCCCCCATTTTATTGCATTGGCTATTACCTCCTCTTTTGGAATCTTTGCTTTCCTGACTACTTTACTAGCTTCTTTAAGTTTTTCCAAATATAGATGCCTGTCTTCCTCTTTTTGTGATCTCTGTTATTTCATGAAGGCCTCCCTCTTTGTCTTCACCTTTTCAGCTACTTCTTTCGAAAACCATAGCGGTCTCCTTTTCCTTTTATCTTTATTTACAATTTTAACAAAAAGGTTGGTTGCCCTTAAAATATCCCCTTTCAGTTTTGCCCACTGTTTTTCTACATCCCCCAGCTGTTCTCATCCCGCTAACGACTCCCTGAGGTATTGGCCCATCTTAGCAAAGTTAGTTTTCCTAAAGACTAAGACCCTCGCTTTTGAATGGATTCTATCAGCCCTAGTCCTAATACTGAACCACACCATCTAGTGATCACTGGATGCAAAATGATCTCCCACTTTAACATCAGAAACACTTTCACCATTGGTAAGCACCAAGTCCAGTATGACCTCTTCACATGTGGGGTCTGTTACCAATTGCCTGAATAGTTCTCTTTGTAGAGAATCCAGGATCTCCTTACTTCTAGATGATACTGCAGCAGGAATGTGTCAATCAACATCTGGCATATTGAAATCCCCTATCTGTAGCACTTCCCCATTCCTAGCAATACTACGTATGTCTTCAATTAACTCTTCATCCACCTCTTCCTCTTGCAAGGGAGATCTATATATCATGCCAATGCAAATAGATTTCTCTTTCCCTCTTTCTAGTTTAACCCATAGTGCCTCCTATCTCCCTTTTAAGCTCTGTAATTCCAAAGCTTTAATATTATTTTTTAGATATAGTGCCACTCCTCCTCCCCTGCTTCCTACCCTGTCCTTTCTGAGTAAAGTATAGCCTGGTATAGTTACATCCCTTTCATGGTTTTCTGTGAATGATGTTTCTGTAACTTCCACTAAATCCAAATTAGACACTCCCATTAAAGCTTCAACATCTGGGATCTTATTTTCCATGCTAAGGGCATTTATACATACTGCTTTCCATATGTTGCCCCTTTTACCCATTTCAATAAAGGTATTTAATGTTTCACTTACCTGGGGGCTTTCACTTACCTAGGGTCTTTCTTCCCCCATACCCAACAAATCTAGTTTAGAGCTCTCTTCAGTAGATTAGCCAGTCTGCTACTGAAGACATGTTGACCTTTCTTGGACAGATGGAAGCCATCTCTGCTCTTCAACCCTTGGAACAGCAGACCATGGTCCAGGAAACCAAAACACTCTTGATGACACCATCCACGCAGCCATGCATTCATCTCCAGCATGGCTGCATGGGCACAGTTAGTGCTACTGAATATCCGAGGTGCCTACCACTGCACTTAAATGAACACAGTCAGCATAAATTATAGATATTTTCCCCTTTTATTAACCAAAAGCCACATGTTGTACTCTCACATATGTGTGTGCAAAATTGTCCCAACCCCCTCCCTATTGCTGCCTTCCCTCCTTCCTTACCAGTGTGTCTAGAGGGTAGATGCATGTCTCGAGTTACTGGAGACCTGCAGCTAAGGCACATATCTCCATTCTGAGGTCCTCAAAGTCCATGGCCATGAGGCCCAGTAGCCTTGCAATTGGTTTACGGTTTATTCAGACTTGATATACTGCCCTTAACTGGAGGCATGTTGCACCATCCTTTCAATGGCAATTAGCTGCAGCAGAACTTCACCATCTGCTGTGGGCTGGGGGGATTCATACTATAGGGATACACCTGTACTGGCTGGGTGCCAAGCTGCACCAACTGCTCCTCCACATAGTGCTCATGTTGTGCAGCTTGTGCGCCAATCACCCCTGCCAAACCTTCCCCCTGCTGTACACATTTGGGAATTGGTCTGGACCTATCTATATATCGATAGTGGAATGTTTTCTGAATGTTTTTAAGGCACTCTGCATTGTCCCTCCATGATGCAGCTTTGGCGAAATATTCAGCATAGCAGTAGCAACGCTGTTTTTTGATTTGTGCCTAAGCTAGGTATTGGCCAAATTCTTGTATTTTTAATTCAGCATATTATGACCATTTAAGTCCAGTCTGTTGATGTTACTGATTACATAAGAACATAAGATATGCCATACTGGGTCAGACCAAGGTCCATCAAGCCCAGTATCCTGTTTCCAACAGTGGCCAATCTAGGTCATACGTACCTAGCAGTTTCCCCAAAAGACACAGGTTCCACAATGCTTGTACTGGGTCAAGCATTGATATCCTGGGTCCCTTCTTAATAATGGTTTATGGACCTTTCCTCCAGGAACTTGTCCAAACCTTTTTTAAACCCAGCTACACTAACAGCCTTTACTACATCCTCCAGTAACAAATTCCAGAGTTTGATTACACGTTGAGTGAAAAAATATTTTCTTTTATTAGTCTTAAATAGTTTACCCTGTAGCTTCATTGCATGTCCCCTAGTCTTTCTATATTCTGATAACGTAAACAATCGATCTACGTTTACCCAATCCACTCCGTTCATTAATTTGTAGACTTCTATCATATCTCCCCTCAGCCGTCTCTTTTCCAGGTTAAAGAGCCCTAACCTTTTTAGCCTTTCTTCATAGGAGTATCCTTCCATCCCCTTTACCATTTTGGTGGCTCTTCTCTGAACCTTTTCTAACAATGCTATATCCTTTTTAAGATACGGCGACCAGAATTGCACACAATATTCAAGGTGTGGTCTTACCATGGAACGATATAAAGGCATTATAATATCTTTTATTTTATTTTCCATTCCTTTCCTTATGATACCTAGCATTCTATTTGTTCTCTTGGCCGCCGCTGCACACTGGGCCGAGGGTTTTAACATGTTAGCCACAATGACGCCTAAATCTTTTTTCTGGGTGGTGGTTCCTAATGTGGAACCTTGCATTGTGTAACCATAGTCTGGGTTGTTCTTCCCTAGGTGCATAATTTGCACTTGTCCACATTAAATTTCATCTGCCATTTTGATGCCCAGTCTTCCAATTTATCAAGATCCTCTTGCAACTTTCCACAATCCTCTTGGGTTTTAACAACTTTAAATAGTTTTGTGTCATCTGCAAATTTGATAACCTCACTCGTTATTCCACTTTCCAGGTCATTTATGAATATGTCAAAAAGCAGCGGGCCCGGCACAAATCTCTGGGGTACACCACTATTCATCTTTCTCCATTGGAAAATGTGGCCATTTAGCCCTACCCTCTGCTTTCTATCTCTTAACCAGTTCCTGATCCACAGTAGTACATTGCCTCCTATCCCATGACTCTTCAGTTTTGCCAAACGTCTCTGATGAGGGAACTTGTCAAAGGCTTTCTGAAAGTCCAGATACACTATATCAACCGACTCACCTTTGTCCACCTGTTTATTCACACCTTCAAAAAAACATAACAGATTAGTAAGACAAGATCTTCCTTGTCTAAAGCCATGTTGGCTGTCTCCCATTAGGCCATGACTATCTACATGCTGAGTAATTTTATTCTTTATGATGGTTTCTACCATTTTTCCCAGTACTGATGTCAGGCTCACCGGCCTGTAGTTTCCAGGATCAACCCTGGAACTCTTTTTAAATATTGGTGTTACATTGGCGATCCTCCAATCTTCAGGTATCAGAGATGATTTTAATGATAGTTCACAGATTACTAATAGCAGGTCTGCAATCTCATATTTCAGTTCTTTTAATACCCTTGGATGTATACCATCTGGCCTAGGTGATTTGCTACTCTTCAGTTTATCTAATAGTTGTAATACATCTTCCCGATGTATCGACATTTCCTTCAATTCTTCTGCACCTTTAAATACCACTTCAGTCATGGGTAACATCCCTACATCTTCCTCAGTAAAGACCGAAGCAAAAAATTCGTTCAGTCTCTCCGCTATCGCCTTGTCGCCTCTTAGTGCCCCTTTAACCCCTCTATCATCTAATGGACCAACTGACTCTCTCACAGGTTTTTTGCTACGAATGTACTTGAAAAAGTCTTTATTTCATGTTTTTGCTTCCACGGCAAGCTTCTACTCAAATTCTCCCTTTGCCTGCTTTATCAATGCCTTGCATTTGACTTGCCAGTGCTTGTGTTGTTTCCAGGTTTTGTCATTTGGCTCTTTTTTCCATTTCCTGAAAGATGCTTTTTTGGCAACAACAGCCTCTCTGACCTCACCTTTAAACCATGCTGGCAATTTTTTGGACTTCCTTCCACTTTTCTTAAAGCGTGGAATACAGCTGGTCTGGGCTTCCAAGATAGTATTTTTCAACAACACCCTTAGCTTGATGTAAGTCTTTAACCTTTGCAACTGCTCCTTTTAGTTTTTCTTAACTATTTTCCTCATTTTATCATAGTCTCCCTTTTGAAACTTAAAAGGTAGTACTGTGGATTTCCTTACTATCCCTCCTCCACTAATTAAATCAAAGACGATTATGCTATGATCACTATTGCCAAATGGCCCAAACACCCTTATCTCTTGCACTAGATCTGGTGTTCCACTAAGGACTAGGTCTAATATGGCTTCCCCTCTGGTTGGTTCATGAACCAGCTGCTCTAAGAAGCAGTCATTTATTTCATCTAGGAACTTAATCTCCCTAGAATGTCCTGCTGTGACACTGACCCAGTCGATACCGGGGTAATTGAAATCACCCATTATTATTACTGCACTGTAACTTTTGTTAGCTTCCTTGATTTCTTTGAGCATTTCATCATCCATTTGTTCATTTTGGCCAGGCGGTCGATAGTACACCCCCACTGCCATCGCCTTCCCCTTTTTACATAGAATTTCAATCCATAGGGATTCTACAGCAATTTTTTTTTCCTGCAAAACTTTAATCCTTTCTGACTCAATGCCCTCTCTAACATAGAGTGTAACCCCTCCACCAATTTGATTAGCTCTATCATTACGATATAGTTTGTACCCAGGTATCACACTGGTTGTCCTCCTTTCACCATGTCTCTGATATTTCAATCATATCTAACCTCTCATTTAGTACTATATATTCTCCCATCTTATTTATTAGACTTCTAGCATTTGCATACAAGCATTTTAGAGACTGTATTTTATTCATATTAATTTGGCTATTGGTAGACATGGGTAATTTGGGATCTTTAAGCTCTGTCTGCTCCATACTCGAGGGCATTTGGGCTACTTTACTCTTTTTTGGAACCATTGATTATATTGATTAAGTCTGGTCTGTTAAAGTTACTAATTACACAGGTACACTAAAAAAAAATTTTTTTAAACTGCCTCTAATGTTTCGATTGATTTTTACGTTTTTTGGTGCGCTGAATCCAAATCTGGTAACCAATTTGCTCCGTCACGTACAGATTTTTTGCTACATTGGGTTAGCAGTTTGAGGTGAACGTTTCAGATTGAGTGCGATCGAGATAAAAGTTTCTTGGATGAATTCTTTATACTAATTGTTTAGTAGTTATTCAAATAAGAATAAAGAAAATTGTAACAAGGCAGCACATAAGAATAGAGTAATGTCAACAAAACACACTGTGATGGTAGCAAAATTGTCTGCACTTAAAACAGCCACATACATGTGCACAAACATTGAGCATATAAGAGCGAGGTTAGACACAAAGCAAAGCAAAGAAATGTGCAAAAAATGTTGTACAGGTATGTATGTAAGAATAGAAAACGCAAACCGCACCATTGCAATACATGAAGACAAACACCCGATGGTGTGAAAATAAAATTCTAATAAATGAGATCCGACACTGTGGTAATAACTAACAAATTTTTATTTCAAAGTTTAGTAAAAACACGATATTTGTCAACACAGTTTAGATTTTAAAGTCATTCTTGGGTCAATCAATCTCCTGGTGGGCCCATTTCTTCTTCCCCCGAATGCTTCTCTTGGTGCGCTGCTTGGCGTATTTTTCATCTGGGGTTTCCCGCAGCAGCAACCATCAGAAATCAGCCATCATAGTGGTGTTCCATCTTCCTTGGTACCTTCTCTCTGCGTCCTTGATGTCCTGGTGAAACCTTTCACCTTGTTCTTCACTGTACGCCCCCAAGTTTTCGGGAAAGTAGTTCACATGGGAGTGCAAGAAATGGACTTTCAGGCTCATGTTACAGCCTTGTTCTTTGAAGGCATTGAGCATCCTGGCAACAATATCCTTATAGTTCTCATCCCGCCTGTTCCCCAAGAATTTGAGAACAACATCCTTGAAGGAATCCCAGGCTTCTTTTTCCTTCTCAGACATTGTTTCAGCGAATGCTCCATCTGAAATGAGTTTCCTTATATCAGGGCCAACAAACACTCCTTCCTTTAGCTTTGCTTCAGAAAGTCGGGGGAACTTTGAGCAAAGGTACCGAAAGCACTCACCATCTTTTGGAAGGGACTTGATGAATTGCTTAATGAGACCCAACTTAATGTGGAGAGGTGGTAATAGAATTTTATCACGAGGTACCAAGCTCTCATGAAGAACATTTTTCTCACCGGGTCTCAAATACTCCCGAATTGGCCAGTCTTTTTTCCCCCAGTGTAGGTCGCGGGCCCGGCTATCCCACAAGCAAAGGAAGCAGGGATATTTGGTGAAACCGGATTGCTGCCCTAATAGCATGAATAGAATTTTAAAGTCTCCACAAATCATCCACTTATGCTCATCATAACGAATCTTCTGAAGAATCAGGGCCAAATTCTCGTATTTTTCTTGGAGAATAACAGAGTGAGCAATAGGAACTGAAGCGAATGTGTTGCCATTATGAAGAAGAACACCTTTTATACTGTCTTTTGAGGAATCAATGAACAGCCGCCATTCAGCAGGATCATACTTGAGTTTAAACTTTTCCATCACTCTGTATATATCGTTGCAAAATACCAAATCTTTCTCTTTGCTGAAATACTTCAAAAATTGTGTCTCGCGGTTGCGGTACCAATAAAACGTTGTTCCTGGTGACAATAGATTTTTCTGTTTAAGCCGAGAACCTAGCAGTTGGGCAGCATCTTTTGGGAGTCCTAAATCCCGGACTAAATCATTCAATTCAGCTTGAGAGAAAAGTTCAGGTTTCGGATCTGGTTCAGTTTCAAACTCGGAAGTACTGGACTCATCGGGAAAAGCCATCTGATGAGTCTCATCATGATCAGAACCGTCCACACAAATATGATCCAAAGACTTTGGTGGTTCAGGCACAGGTACTTCGTTGCTATGAGGCATAGGCCTAATTGCTGAGGGAAGGTTGGGGTAACTTATTACGTTCTTATTTTTTAAGTTGTATCCCTTCACAGTGCAAGAGCAAAAATAGCAGTCACTGCTGTGGTCTCTTTGTTCACGCCACATCATAGGTATTCCGAAATGAAATGCATGTTTTTTACCTTTCATCAATAAGCGTAGATCTTCCTCACATGTCTTGCACACTTTGTGAGGAGCCCACGGTTTGTCTTGATCGCCTAACTTCAAACCGAAATAGGCGAAATATACTTTTTTAATAAATGCAGAAATGTTCCTCTGCCGCTTTTTCACGGTATATTCCCCACAAATAAAACAAAAACTGTCCGGAGAGTTGACGCAACCTCTGGCTCTGTGAGCCATCACAAATACACAGCACTGCAAACTACAACTGTAGTGAACCACTTCGGAATAAAGCTGGATTACGACTGAGCAAACAAAAGGTAATAATGAACTTGCAAGAAACTGAAATTTGACAGGAACGTTCATGTCGCAACCACCGTGTTTGAGCGAGCGAACGAGGCAAGGTGAACAGGAAAGAACATGCGCCAGCGCGAGTACTGGATTTAGCCCCCCGCCTCCCAATTGTCCTGTTAATGTATAAAATGAATACAAAACACTCTAAAATATCATGAGGGAGTGTTTCTAGTTAGTTAACCATTACAACCTCTATTTTGGGCCAAGAAAATAAACTGCAGTCGGCTAAAAAGAAATTATGTGAACATTCCTTATATGGGTAAGAAATCTAATTTTGCAAGAAAACGTGACGTGATGGAACATTTTGGCTATTTTTCCTGGATTCAGCACCCCAAAATCTATAGGAATCAGTTGCAAAACTGGAGGCAGTTTTTTGGTAGTGTACCTGTGTTATTGATTAACTGTGACTTCTTACTTCTGGGAGCTGTCCCAGACTCTAATCAGGCTCAGTATTGCCTCAGGTACAGAAGTTAGCAGCCATGAGGGTGGGTTGCTTTTTCTGTCAAGCTGATCTGGATTGTTAGACTAGCCCAAGCCAATGAGGTATTCAAGCTTACAGGGAACTAGAGGCAAAGCAAGCTCTTTGAATTCGCTGACCTCATCAAGTGTTAGTGGTCTTTAATTAGCTTGCTAAGGAGCTGGCTAGCTGAGTGCTGTATAAAGGTCTATAGGGCCTTGCAACCACTGGCATTCCAAGTAGGAACTCAATTGCAAGCAAGGTAATTCTGTGTGTTTTTAAACTTTAATCTCTCTGTCTGAAAGCTCTTAAAGGGGTTTCAGTTATCTTCTATAAAAGCCAATTGTTTTTGTTTGTTTTTCTATACTGCAAAGGGAAAATTTGCTGTGCTATTGGGCAAAAAGCTCTGTCAGTTAGAGTTCATTGTTTTTGTTCCATTCACAACAAGCTCTTTGAAGCCACTGACCTCATCAGGTGTTAGTGGTCCTTAATTAGCTTGCCAAGGAGCTGGCTAGCTGAGTGCTGTATGAAGGTCTACAGGGCCTTGCAGGAACTGACATTCCAAGCAGGAATTTGGTTGCAAGCAAGGTACAGTAACTTTGTGTGGATTTTAACTACAATCTCTCTGCCTGAAAGCTCTTAAAGGGGTTTTGTTTATCATCTGTAAAAGCCAATTGTTTTTGTTTTTTTTATACTGCAAAGAGGGATTTTTTTGTGCTGTTGAGCAAAAGCTCTGTCAGTTAGAGTTCATTGATTTTTGTTCCATTCACAGCAAGTTCTTTGAAGCCGCTGACCTCATCAGATGGTAGTTCCCTCCCTACCCAACCCAGTTCCCATCCACCCCAAGTGAACAGTCTTGCTTTATAGGGGAGCTCTAGGGTTGCCAACTGGCCGGTTTTTCCATGGCCAGGCCGGCTGCTGGCGCAGAGGCAAAACCGGCCCTTGAAAAGCCGTTTTTTTTGCTCTGGCCGCAAGATCGGGAGCGGCCAGAGCAAAAAAAACGGCTTTTCTCCCAACCCGGAGGGCTTCAGAGGGAGCCGGAGAAGCCCGCGCGAGGCCCCGGCTCCCTCTGTACAGCCGCCAGCGTGAAGAGCCTTTACCTTCACGCTGGCGGCTGTTCCTGTGAAGCCGCGATTTGTGGAAAAGGTTAAAGACAATGCCCTTTAACCTTTCCCAGCATTCGCGGCTTCACAGGAACAGCCGCCAGCGTGAAGGAAAAGGCTCTTCACGCTGGCAGCTGTTCAGAGGGAGCCGGGGCCTCGCGCGGGCTTCCCCAGCTCCCTCTAAAGCCTCAGACCGCCGCGGTTTTGGGGGGGGGGGAGGCCAAGGACTGCCGGGACTGTGATGGGGGGAGGGGGCCTGGACTGGAAAAGGGCTAGAAGGGGGAATTTGACTGGAAAGGGGTGGGGATGGGGGGGGGGGACCTGGACCGGAAAAGAGCTATGGGGGGGGGGGACTTGGACTGTAAAGAAATGGGATGTGATGGGAGGGGACCTGGAATGTAAAAGGGCTATGTGGGGGGGGGGGACGTACATTGACTGGAAATGGGTTTTGATGGGGAGGGGGACCTGGACTGGAAAAGGGCTGGGGGGGGGGACATGGACTGGAAAAGGGCTATGGGGGGGGGGGGACTTGGACTGAAAAGAAATGGGATGTGATGGGAGGGGACCTTGAATCTAAAAGGGGTATGTGGGGGGGGGGGACTGACATGGACTGGAAATGGGTTTTGATGGGGAGGGGGACCTGGACTGGAAAAGGGCTGGGGGGGGGGGGACATGGACTGGAAAAGGGCTATGGGGGGGGGGACTTGGACTGGAAATGGGCTAAGGTGGAGGGAGGGGGAAAATGAACTGGAAAAAGCCAGTGATTAGGGGGACATGGACTGGAAATGGGTTGTGAAGGGGGGGGACGGACCTGGACTGGAAAAGGGCTATGGGGGGCATTGGACTGGAAAGAAATGGGCTGTGATGGGGAGGGGGACCTGGACTGTAAAAGGGCTATGTGGGGGGGGGGGGGACATGGACTGGAAATGGGTTTTGATGGGGAGGGGGACCTGGACTGGAAAAGGGCTATGGGGGGGGGGGACATGGACTGGAAATGGGTTGTGATGGGGAGGGGGACCTGGACTGGAAAAAGGCTATGGGGGGGGGGGAACTTGGACTGGAAATGGGCTATGGTGGAGGGAGGGGGAACTTGGACTGGAAATAGGCTGTGATTAGGGGGGCTAGGACTGCAAATGGACTGTGATGGTGGGGGGGGTAGGACTGCAAATGGGCTGTGATGGTGCGGGGGGACTCGGACTGCAAATGGGATGTGATGGGGGGGGCCTAGGACTGGAAATAGGCTGTGATGGGGGACTTGGACTGGAAATGGGCTGTGATGGGGGGGCTAGGACTGGAAATGGTCTGTGATGTGAGGGCTAGCACTGGAAATGGGCTGATGAAGAGCTGGAATAGGACTGGAAATGGGCTGATGTGAGGCATGGGAGAATGGGATTAGAAGGGAGTGGATGCTGGGTGGGTCTAGAACTATAAGGGAACTGATTTTGGGGGAGGACTAGAATAGATGGGGAATGAGAATGGAGAGGGGAAAAAATATTTTGTGTGGAAGAAAAGTCTATGATGGGCTGGGTATTGGGAGAGTAAGAGGGGCTTGAGAATGGAAGGGTGAAATTTAAATGGATGATAAAGGAATAAGGAAAAAATTGGGGGAAAGAGCAAAAGGGAAACAATCAGTATGTTAAAGCAGAAATAGAGAGAGAATGGAAAACATCTAAAAGAGAAGAAAGGATAAATGGATAGCTCGCAGAAGACACGAAGAAACCAGAAGAAAGTGACTGGAGCAATTGCAACTGAAAATAAAACGCCCAAACAGAAGGTAGAAAAATACTTTTTATTTTGAATTTATTAGCTGGAATATGTTTGGTCTGGGAAGTGTGTATTGATAACATCTTTGTGTTTTTGTTTAGTGCAAGAGGAAATTACTTTATAGTTTTATTTCTCCAGTGTTGTACATGTCATGTTTGGATTTTGGGGTTCCCAGTTTAATTATTATATGACCAAGGAAGTTAGCCTACACGTATCCTCGGTAATTTTTGTGGGTGGGGCTGGGGGCGGGGCAGGGGTGAGACTAGGGGTGGAGAATGGGTGGAGCATGGCGAGCCACAGGTGTCGGGTTTTTCTCGGTGAAAAAGTTGGTAACCCTAGGCAGCTCCCCAGTTAGCTACACATTTATAGGCCAACTCCCCAATTAGCTACAAACAGGGACTCTGAACAGCACTGTTAGAACACACTTAGCAGAGGTTAACTGCTTTTTATCTGAAAGGACAGCTGAGGAACAGGCAGGTACTTTGGTACTCTCTCTTTTATTTCAACAGGTACCAAAGCTCCACCAACTGGCACAAGACAAGGAAGAATCATATTGCCAGAGCTGTTGCCCCCATTACAGACTCTGCCTCTGTCCAGACAGAGATCCCTATGCCATTGAAGGACAGGTTCCACGCGCAGGAAGCCTACATGCTGAAGCTCTCAGAAAAGAAGTGAAGGAGCTGAGGTGAAAAGAAGAGGTGACAAGGCAGAGAAGCATTCAAGAGAGTGAGAAGTACATCCAAGCTCCCCAGCAGAGGTGAAGATGGGAACTTGCAGAACGATGAAAGCTGGACAGGAGTCACCAGTGCCTGAAGAATCACCAATCCAACTGCTCCGGCCCTTGAATTGAAGAACTATTATGCAGTCCTAGAAGTGGAGGAGGTGAAAGCATCCCATGAAAGGGCTTGAGCACCCCAAAGTTGCAGAATCAGTCACCACAAGGAAGTGAAGGTTATGGTGGTTGGTGACTCTCCTCAGAAGAGTACTGAGGCATCCATCTGCTGACCAGATTTGATGTCAGGAGTGGAGGCGTGGCCTAGTGGTTGGGGCAAGATACTTCAGGCCGGAAGGTCTGGGGTTCAAATGCCACTAGAGGACAGCAACCTTGGGCCGGAAGGACTGGGGTTTCTAGTCCCACAGGTGCTCCTTGTGGTCTTGGGCAAGCCACTTAACCCTCCATAGCCCATGTTCCCTGTAAAATAGTTATCTCCAAGTTATAATGCCCTGTTCAATGTAATTTCAGTTTGTTCAATATAAACCGCACTGATGCAGAATAGTGCGGTATATAAGAGAATGTAAATAAATAAATAAATAAATGTCCAGAGAAGTGTGCAGTCTGCCAGGTGACAAAATCCGAGATATTACAGAGAATTTTCAAAGACTCATCAAGCCTACTGATTATTACCCTATGTTGCTCATCCATGTCGGCACCAATGATTCTGCCAGGTATCCCTCTGAGCATATCAAAGGTGACTTCATGGCTCTGGGACAGAGGGTGAAGCAGATAGATGTGCAGGCGATGTTCTCTTCAATCCTCCCTGTTAAGGGTAAAGGCAGAGGCAGAGAAGCTTGCATCCTGGAGATAAATACATGGTTGCGTGGATGGTGTCATCGAGAGTGTTTTGGTTTTCTGGACCATGGGATGATGTCCCAAGGGTTGCAGAGCAGAAATGGCATCTATCTGTCCAAGAAGGGTTGACATGTCTCCGCTAGCAGACTGGCTAACCTACTGAAGAGGGCTTTAAACTAGATTCATTGGCAATGGGTGAAGAAAGCCCCCAGGTAAGTGAAACATTAAATATCTAAATAGAAATGGATAAAAGGAGCAACATCTGGAAAGCGATGTTTACAAATGCCCGTAACATGGGAAATAAGATCCCAGATGTTGAGGCTTTAATGGAAGAGGCTGACTTGGATTTGGTGGCAGTTATGGAGACATGGTTCATGGACAACCATGACTGGGATGTAATTATACCAGGCTATACCTTATTCAGAAAGGATAGGGTAGGAGGAAGGGGAGGAGGAGTGACACTATTTGTAAAAAATAACATTAAAACTATAGAATTACAGGGTTTAAAAGGAAGAGAGGAGGCACTGTGGGTTAAAATAGAATGAGGGAAAGAGAAATCAATTTGCATTGGCATGATATACAGACCCCCCTCACAGGGAGAAGAAGTAAAAAGAGATTTAATAGAAGACATATGCAGCATTGCTAAGAAAGGGGAAGTGCTCTTGATAGGTGATTTCAATATGCCGGATATGGATTGGCACATCCCTGCTGCAGTGTCATCTAGAAGTAAGGAGATCTTGGATTCTCTACAGGGTAAACTATTCAAGCAACTGGTAACAGAACCCACACATGAAGGGGCCATACTGGACTTGATGCTTACCAATGGTGAAGGTGTTTCTGATGCTTTAGAGGGAGATCATCTCGCATCCAGTGATCACCAGATGGTGTGGTTCAATATTAGGACTAGAGCTGATAAAATCCATTCAAAAGTGAGGGTCTTAGATTATAGGAAAACTAACTTTGCCAAGATGGGCCAATCCTTCAAGGAGTTATTTAGTGGGATGGGAACAGATAGGGGATGTAGAAAAACAGTGTGCAAAACTGAAAGAGGATATTTTAAGGGCAACCATTCTTTTTATTAGAAAGGTAAATAAAGGTAAAAGGCAAAGGAAGATGGTATGGTTCTCAAAAGAAGTAGCTGAAAAGGTGAAGAAAAAGAGGGAGGCCTTCATGACATACAAGAGATCACAGAGAGAGGAAGACAGGCATCTATATTTGAAAAACCTTAGGGGTATGTTTACTAAGCAGTCTTAACGTGCAGCCGGCGATAGTGTGCAGGCTGCCATAAAAGAAGTGGACGTGTCGGTCTTAATGTAGCAAAACGGGATTATCGCGCGATAATGCGCGCTAAACATGTTAACGCACAATAAGCACGTTAACGCGCGGTAATCTTAAGTAGGCGCGCAGACATGCAAACACAGAAACAGAGGTGTAGCACAATGCTTAATACACTGACTGATGGTACAGGGGTCATGGGCTTGATCCCCCAGTGTGCCTAATGCATATGGCTGGCTGAGGCATTAGCTGTTATGTGTAAGTATTGCTTTTTGAGGCATGGTATGTATATTTTAATTAGTGCTGCCAGCAAACACACCCTCACGTGCAGTAACCGAAGGTGCCGCATAAGGCACTCTATAAGGCACTCCATAGGGCACATTATAAAGTACACTGTCCGCCAAGGCACCCTATAATGTCCCCTATGGGGCACCCTATAAGACTCTGTATAGGATACCTTATAGGGCACCGTAGAAGGCGCCTTATAGGGTGCCTTATACGGCGCCCTATAAGGTGCCTTATGGCTACAGTACTCCGAGGGTGGTTTTGCTGGCAGCACTAATGTACATTAAAAATAGACAATGCCTCAGACAGCCCTATCAAATAACCCCACTGTGGGTGTGAACCCATGACCTTTGGCGTCACAGGTAATGAAATATCTAGTGGGCTACAGCTGCTAACAAACCCCTGGCTGGCTACAGAAGGACTGCAGGTCACCACACAAACTGTCTGCTGTGGTTACCAGGATAGGTTTAACCCACCCGTACCCATGATGCACTGCACATGCACATAAGCAGTCTACAGATGATCACAAGATGGGGTATGCACCCCCACAGCACCTCGGCCTGGTAGGGGGAACTGACCGTGTGCACCCCCACAGCACCTCAGCCTGGTAGGGGGTACAGACCGTGTGTGTTACTGGCACAGAGTAGCTACAGACTGTCATATTGTGTGGGTACTGTGCTCACCCTGAGGGTGAGGTGGGGTGCCCAGCACTAGGTCCACAGCACCTTTCATGGCTGATATACGCCATGCTGCAGGTCCCCATCAGTGCTAGTGTATGTGTGATAGGTAGTTCCTGCAGACACACCTAGAATACATCTGTATGTCTCAGTCATGTCTAGCCCTTATGGGCTATGATGCACCCAGAATAGTGCATATCTTGTGTTGGCGCCATGATCACATGATGTAGGTGAAGGGGGGGGTGTTTGGACCTATAGGCGGATTATGTACCACCACCCAACCCACCCTCTGTGGCTCAGGGTGGGAAACAGGATCTCCCACCAACAGATCCACATTCTACCTCCCTGCAATGGTGGCGGTAGAGGGGACCATCAACCCCAGTCCTGCTGGGGAACAGACACCATACAGGGCAGTCAATGCCAATCTTTACACATCCATAAGGCAAGGCAGACAGTAGGCCTGGAAACGCTCAGCTGCCCCCCTCCACTATCCGACATTCTCCAGCAGCAAGCCTCCAGCCGCTGCACCCTGCAAGGTGTTCTAGCCAGACGCATACTAACTCTGCTAGCTAGTCCATAGTGCATGTTCCTGGAGAAAATGCATGTACCCAGAACTGGGATGTCAGCATACACACCAAGCAGATAAGTCAGTGATTGAGCACCAAAAGAGAACCCATAAATATCACATGAGAGAAATACTATATAGCACTATGGGAGAACCTAGCCATGCCGTGGTCACTGCTCAGTCAGGGTGAGAGTGACCTCTCAGCAGGACATGCTGTGGCCACCCTGTCTTTGCAGGTGGTGGCCAGGCACTACAATGTCCGAGCCATTGCCCTATGCCCTGTGCAGATGCAGCCAGGCCAGGCCACCCTATCCAGGCTATTCCCACAGTACCTTGCTCTCATTATGCACATTGGCAGGCCAATACTGGCAAAAGTGCTAGTAGTGTGGGCTGTGGAGGGTGTTGGCAGCCACCACACACTGCATAGACAGACACCCACTCCACACACCTATGCCAGCATTGTGTAACTATAGAGGTGTCTGGCAGCCCTGGCCACCATACCAGTCCTGGGCACAGTGCAGGCATGGTTATGGTACGCAATACTGTTGGGGTCACTCTGTCAGACACCAGACCTGAGGCACACTCCACAGACATCAGAAAGGTTGCTATGATGCAGCTCAATCAGCCAATTGTGCTTAACGTAGGAATTGCTATCTGCCAGTTATCATAGCAACCTTTTGATAGCTGTGTACAGTTTTCCCATGTTTAGGGTGGCATTTATAAGGTATGAAGTGCTAGTATTGGGAGATGCACGCAGGGCCCAACATCCTGCCTCTCCAGGAGGCTTCGGAAAATGGAGCCTGTGGGTGCGGGTGTGTCTGCCCCTGTTGGCCACTGCTCTAGGGCAGAGGTTCCCAACTCCAGTCCTCGAGGGCCAAACACTGTTTGGGTTTTCATGCTGTCCCTAATGAATATGTATGAGATACATCTGCATACCATGGGGGCGGTGCATAGAAATGAAGCACAGGCATTTTATTAGAGACAGCATGGAACCTGAATGGTGTTTGGCCCTCCAGGACTGCATTTGGGAGACTCTGCTCTAGGTAATGCGCATGTTTATGGTGTCGGTGCTCTGTAGGGTAAAATGTAGGTGTTTTGGGCATGTCTACATCATCTGCAATAAAGGTTCTGTCTGTATTAGCATGTTTTAGTAGTGGGTAAAACATGGGGACTGGGTTGGCAGGAACCACAGCTGGGACTTGAACCTGTGACCTTCTGAACACACTGGCTGTGTGCACTGCATCACCATGTTGCCACAGAGGCAGGGCATTCCCTGGGGATACCATGACTGTTCGTCAGACAGGGCCTGTCTGTTACAGTGCATGGCACTCACCTACACAGGGCTAGGCCACGGTCTGCTCTGGGCAGCTGCCACTGCCCCCTCCACCACCAGTACCCCTCTGCCACCCTGCTGACATTCCCTTCTGCTGGTGGTGCTGGTGGAGCGCAGTCTCAGGCCATCCAGTGTGCGGATAGGCGGCTGTCTATGCTGCGGGTTCAGGGGTAGGGGTGCCTGTATAGCTATCCACGCTTCCGCCCAGCACCGCCTGGCAATGTTCTGTGCCCTTGGGGGTACCTGCTGGGAACTATCGCCTGTGACACTATGGAGAGCACACTCATGCCCATGTTGGGCCCTCATCAGTTGCTGTCTGGCTGCACTACTGTTTCAGCATTCCTATGGGCCACCTAGGCATCACCCTAGTCCGTACTGTGGCCCAGCTACACCACAGCATGTGCCGCCTGCAGCCCTCTGTGTCCCCTTTTCAAGCATCTGTCCAGTTGCCCATTCCGACATGCCCGCCCTGCTGTTGCGGAACATGTGCATGCCATAGGACACCTGCCCAATGGAGAGGGAAAACCCTGCTCAGCGCACTTTCACTGTGGGCTCATTCACCTTGTATGGGTCGGAGCATAGACCCTTCTAAAATTCATATCTTTTTTTTGGAGCTTTCTCAGGGGGGTTTTGTGATGTTTCCCATTAATACCACTATTGCCCAGCTTGGTTATATTTTTTGTCCATTTTGTTCAGGTCATTTTCACTGTTTATTTGCCCTTTTGTTCTGTGCACTTGTATCACACTTAGCACTTTTTTTAGGTTTCCCTGGTTTTGCTGTACATTGCTGACGTAAATGATTTATTTTCCCTTTAAATCAGCTCTAACGCCAGGGTTTCACTGGCGTTAGTTTTCAGCCTCGAATTTCACAGCGTTAGTGTGCAGGGAGCCTCTCCCCTCCCATTCTCCACCCATTGACCTTCTCTCTCCACCCCTGGGGAGCCTTCCTCCACCCTCTGGGAGCCTTTCTCCGCCCTCAGCGCTCATTTGCGCCGCTGCGCACGTTATCGCACGCTAAGGTACCTCTGCGCCTGATAAAGCACCATTATTGCATGATAATGTACCTTATCATGCGATAACGTGGAAGAGCGCACGTTAAGACTGCTTAGTAAACATACCCATTAGAGAGGCTAGCAAAGTAGTCAGGAAAACAAAGATATTAAAAGAAGAAAAAATAGCCAATGCAATAAAATTGGGGGATAAGACATTTTTCAGATATCTTAGTGAGAAGAGGAAGAGCAAAAGTGGTATTTGTCAGACTCAAGGGTGAACGGGAGGAATATGTAGAAGCTGATGAAGATAAAGAGTAGTTACTCACCTGTAACAGGTGTTCTCCAGGAGCAGCAGGAATCAGTCATCACATATGGGTGATGTCGGCGCCGACGGAGCCCCGTGCGGAGCATTTCCCCAGCTTTCAAAGAAAGCCTTTGGGAATTGCAGCGCGCATGCGCGGTCCCCTTCCCACCCAAGGGTGCCATCTTGCTCAGTCTGATGACATAGCTAAAAGACAGCAAAAAATTAGCAAAAATAAATCATATGACTACAGCTCCAAGGGGAGGAGGGAGGGTTGTGAGGACTGATTCCTGCTGCTCCTGGAGAACACCTGTTACAGGTGAGTAACTACTCTTTCTCCAGGACCAAGCAGGAAGTCAGTCCTCACATATGGGACTCCCCAGCTTAAGGCTACCGGAAACCTCAAGCTGAAAAAATGAGCTCCCTCTAGCTCGTCAGTACGTAAGGAAGGATTCTTCTCTGAGAACGCCCCCGACCGGTAGCCCAACACCAGGGCCGGAGGGTAGGAGTTGCCTAAACCCCAAAGAGATTATGGAGTACTGCCTGTCGGAAAGCACTGTCCCTGCGGGACTCCCTCTCAAGGCAGTAATGGGCCGCAAAAGTCTGGCTTGAAGACCAAGTAGCGACCCGGCAGATGTCTGCCAACGGAACAGAGCAGAGATGAGCCACTGACGCAGCCTTCGCCCTGACACGATGAGCCGTGACTCGACCCTCCAACAAGAGGCCAGCTGCCCCATAAGCCCAGGCGATACAGTCAGCGACCTATATGGACAAAGTACGCTTGGAGATAGGTAACCCCAACTTATTGGGGTCAAAAGAAACGAAGAGCTGAACAGCCCTCCGATGCTCCCGCGTATGGTCAAGGTAGAAGGATAACGCCCTCCTACAGTCCAGGGTATGCAGGACCATCTCAGCCCGGTTGGCATGCGGCCTGGGAAAGAAGGTCGGAAGAATCACCTCCTGATTGAGATGAAAAGGGGAGACAACCTTAGGGAGAAACTTCCGGTGAGTCCGTAAGACTACCCTATTCCTGTAGAACCTAGAGTAAGGGGGATCAGACACGAGTGCCTGAAGTTCACTTACTCGCCTAGCAGAGGTAAGAGCTACCAGAAACAAGTTTTCCAGGAGAGAAAACGGAGAGGGCAGGTAGCCATAGGTTCAAATGGCGGACAAGTAATCCGCTGTAAGACCACATTCAGATCCCACTCAGGGGCTGGTGGACGTAAAGGAGGCTTAAGCAGGAGGAGGCCTCAGAGAAAATGAGCCACCAAAGGGTGGTTGGAAAGAGGCCTTCCGTCCACCGGCGAGTGGTGCACTGAGAGAGCACTGAGGTGAACCCTGACAGAGTTGGACTTAAGGCCTAGATTGGAGAGGTAAAGCAAATATTGCAATACTACCGCTACCAAGCACAAGAAGGGATTCTCGCTGTGCTAAGCACACCATGCGGAGAATCTACGCCACTTAAGAGCGTAGGATTTTATAGTGGATTGCCGTCTAGAGGCTAAAACTACGTCTTCCACCTCTCTAGGCAGTAGTAGGGGAGCCAGGACTACCCTTTCAGCAGCCAGGCCATCAGATGAAGGGACTGGAGGTTGGGGTGCAAGAGAGATCCCTGTTCCTGAGACAGGAGATCGTGTTGAATCCCCAGAGGAAGAGGAGTTTCCACCACCAGTTGCAGCAGAAGTGGGAACCACGGTCGCCTCGGCCACCTGGGGGCTATCAGAATCATTGAGGCCCCGTCCTTGAGGACTTTGAACAGTGTTCGGGACACTAGTGGCGTGGGAGGAAACGCATACAGTATGCCTTGGGACCACAGAATCATAAACGCATCCGCTGCTACTCTGAGAGGATGCGGCTGTCTGGAACAGAATCTCGGGAGTTGCCGGTTCAGAGGACTGGCGAAAAGATCCATGGTGGGGAGGCCCCACCTGAGAAAGATCTGCTGAACCACCAACGGATTCAATCTCCATTTGTGTGATTGCAGGATCAGTCTGTCCGCCAGGTAATTTTCTTGACCTGGGAGGTAGACAGCCTTGAGGAGGATTCCGTGATTGACGGCCCAAGAGCACAGCCATTGTGCCTCCTGACAGAGAAGGAAGGAGCCTGAGCCTCCTTGTTTGTTCACGTAGAACATGGCAACTTGATTGTCCGTCTGTACCAGTACAGACTGGTGAGAGGTGAGGTGGGAGAAGGCGCTCAGAGCTAGGCGTATCGCCCATAGCTCCAGGAAGTTTATCTGCTGAGCAGCCTCCCAAGGGGTCCAGAGTCCCTTTGTACAGGCCCCTTGGCAATGTGCTCCCCAACCTAGAAGAGAAGCATCTGTCGTCAGCACTTGAGAATGCGGAGGGGATTGAAAAACCACTCCGAGTACCAGATTCGGAAGATGAAGCCACCATTGCAGAGAGGAGACGAGCAGGGTGGATATTCTTACTGAGTCTGCAAGGCTCCCTGTGGCTTGATGCCACTGAGTTCGAAGGCTCCACTGAGCAGGCCGCATGTGCAGGCGGGCATTGGGGGTTACATGAACCGTGGAAGCCATATGGCCGAGAAGTCTCAGGAATTGCCTGGCGGAGACCAGGGAATTGCTGTGAAACTGCCTGGCTAGATCCATCAACCTGTGGGCTCTGTCCACTGGCAGAAAAACCTTCGCCTGAAGAGTGTCCAGCCTTGCTCCTATGAATTCTAAGTTCTGGGACGGGAGCAAAGTGGACTTTGCGAAGTTTATGACAAACCCCAAGTGCTGAAGCAGAGCCACAGTGCGAAGGGTGGCTTGACTGGCCTCCTGGGAAGACTGGCCCCTTATGAGCCAGTCGTCCAGGTATGGGAACACAAAAAGACCTTGAAGCCTCAGGTAGGCCGCCACCACCGCCAGGCACTTGGTGAACACCCTGGGAGCGGAGGTTAGGCCAAAGGGTAGTACTCTGTACTGGTAGTGGTTTCCCCCCACAACAAATCTGAGATATTGTCTGTGGTCTGGATGAATAAGGATGTGAGTATAAGCATCCTTTAGATCTAAGGAGCATAGCCAATCTCCCTGCTGGAGGTAGGGCAGCAGGATTCCAAGGGTAAGCATCTTGAACTTTTCCCTCTCCAGGAACTCGTTGAGGTTGCGCAAGTCTAGGATGGGCCTGAGGCCTCCTGTTCTTTTTGGTACCAGAAAGTACCTGGAATAAAAGCTGTGACCTCTCAGGTGGTGGGGCACCGGTTCCACAGACTGTTCCTTTAGCAGACTTGCTAACTCCTGAAGGAGTAGGTCCCTATGCAGAGGGAGTCTTGGAGGCTCCCCTGGAAAATAGGAGGGAGGTACCTGGTGAAAATGGAGAAGATAGCCCTTTTGGACTATATGGAGCACCCAGGTATCTGATGTGACGGCTGACCACCTGTGGGCAAAGTGGGCCAGCCGGCCTCCTGTGCTGATGTGAGCCAGCGGAGGAGAAGAGGCTATGCCTTCTGAGTCAAAAACCCCCACCCTGATGAGCAGGGGCCGGTGTTGGTGGCTTGGGAGCCTTCTGCCTACGGGGCCCATGACCCTGCCCCTTGGCCTGCTGACCCTGTTGGGGAGCTGCAGAGGCCTGATAATGAGGGTATTGTTTATAGGCAGATGACTTCCTTGGGTAAAAGGTCTTTTTTCCCGAGCCCTTCTTTTTCTGGGAAGGGGCAGAGGTTTTTCTGGACAGCCTAGTCCGGGTCAGAGTCTCGGTCTCGAGTTCCACAGCCTTTTCAGCCTTGGACTTGCCAAAGAGGTTTTCACCTCGGCAGGGGACATCGACCAACTTGTCCTGTACCCATGGCTCGAGGTCGGATGACTGTAGCCAAGCCTGTCGGCGGGCACCCATGCCAGCCCCGGCTACTCGGGCCGAAGCCTCGAAGCCATCGTAGGCTGCTCGAGAGATAAACTTCGAGCACTCTCGAATACCAGTGGACAAGGCCTGGAACCTCTGCAAAGGTTCCTCGGAGAGACCAGCAGAGAACCCGGCAATCTCCTTTGCCAGGTCTCGGAGACACATGCCCATGTAGAGCTGGTATGTCTGGACACGGCAAGCAAGCATAGAGCCCTGGAAGCACTTCTTACTGAGGGCATCCAGGTTCCGGGCCTCCCGGCCGGGAGGCACCGAGGAGTGCATCTTCTGACTTTTCAGTCGATGCATGGCCGATTCCACAACCATGGAGTGGTGCGGTAATTGTGTCTTTTGGAACCCTGGGCTCTTGCGGACTCGATAGATGGAATCGACCCGCTTGCTTAACACCGGCGTTGAGGCCAGGGTCTCCCACATGGGGAAGAGCAGCCGCTCCAGCATTGGAGGAACCGGTACAGTAAAGGCCTCCTTCGGGGGAGAGTCATACTGGAGGGACTCAAGCTCCTCGGCTCGAGGCTCCTCCTCGAGATCCGCGGGGAATGCCAAGGCCTTGGCCATATCCCGCACGAAGTCCGAGAACCTGGTATCCTCTGGTGGGAATCGTCTCCGAGGTTCGGACTCCGGCGAGTCCGATGGGACACACCGAGTCTGATAGGTGTCGGGTGACTCTTCGTCCTCCGTCTCCCAGCCCAACTCCTTGGAGGAGGTATCGAGCGGCTCCGGTCGGGCGGGCACTGATGCCCTCCGCCCCGACGCCGAGGGTACCGGCGTTGATGACCTCAGTCCCGAACGGGAGGCCGAGGGAGACCGTGGTCGAGGATCGACTCGAGCCCGCATGGACTCAAGGATCGGCTCGGCCTCCAGGGTCGACTTGGACATCAATGTCCCGGTGGTCGGGGCAGATGCACCGGTGAGACCGGTGATCAATGCCCGCTGCTGTTCCATGAAGGCAGCGAGGCTGCTTTCCAAGGCCGTCAACCTGAGTCCAAGCTCAGGAGACCCAGCAGCCCCCGACTCGGGCCCCGACAGCATCGGGCCCGACGTCGGCTCCCCTGGAGGAGAGTCCACAAGGACTACAGCACTCACGTGTCCAGGAGACTCCATCTCGATACGAGGTTGCTTGGCAGGCCTCTCCAACTCCAAAGACCCGGGACGGCTATCGGGGCTATGCGACCTGGCCCTCGAGGAACCAGGAGCGTCCACCAATGCCGCCCTCACGGGTTTCTTCTTCCTGCGCTGTTCCCACGAAGGAGACCCCCGCTCAGAGGAACCCCGACGATGCTCGGGGCCGGAGTCCCGAGACGTCGAGGCCTCTGACGAGGTCCAGGCCCGTCCGGACACGGAGTCAGAGAAGATCCTATCCTTCTGGTGCTGCCGACTCCTCAACGCCTTCGAGGACATTTTGCCACATGGACCACAGATCATCGGGTCATGATCGGGTCTGAGGCAGCGGAGGCAGCAGTCATGTGTGTCGGTAAGAGACATAAGTTTCTTACACCGATCACACTTTTTAAACCTGCTGGCAGCCATCGGGGGAAAAAGGGCCCCTGTGAGGTCAAAAGACAGGGCTGCCAGTGAAAAAAGAAAAATGGCGCGAACGCTAGTCACGAAGGACAAAAAACGGAAAAGAGAGAGTGGGCTCGATACCGGCATATCGGGCCCAGGCGGGAAAAGGATCCAGCGTCGAACCGAAGGAGAAGAACAAAAAACAGGGAAATCAACGTTTTCCTCGGCGAAAAACGAACTACGTCCGTCGGGCTCCGCGGAAAAAAGAAGACTGAGCAAGATGGCACCCATGGGCGGGAAGGGGACCGCGCATGCGCGCTGCAATTCTCAAAGGCTTTCTTTGAAAGCTGGGGAAATGCTCCGCACGGGGGCTCCGTCGGCGCCGACGTCACCCATATGTGAGGGCTGACTTCCTGCTTGGTCCTGGAGAAAGAGGAATTGCTTAACAAATATTTCTGATCTGTGTTTGCAGATGAAGGGCCAGGAGCAGGACCTCAAAAAACACCCACAAATAGGAACAGAAGCAACAGGGATCTCGAATGATTTTCAGATGACTTGTATTCGGGAGGAACTAGCTAAACTAAAAGTCAACAAAGTAATGGGACCGGATGGGTTGCTTCCGATAATACTGAATGAACTTGGGGATGTTCTAGCGGCTCTGTTGACTGCCCTTTTCAATGCCCCTTTGGAGTCGGGAATAGTGCTAGAGGACTGGAGAGAGGCACATGTGGTCCCTTTACGCAAAAGTAGATGTAGTTGAAAACTATAGGCCGGTTAGTGTAACCTCTGTGGTGAGTAAATATTGGACACGCTGCTTAAAGAGAAAATAGTGAGGTTTCTGGAGTTCAATGGATTACAGGATTGGAGGCAGCATGGATTCAGCAGAGGCAGGTCTTTTCAGACAAATCTGATTGATTTTTTTTACTAGGTGACCAAGGAGTTGGACTGAGGGAGAGCCCTGTATATGGTGTACTTGGATTTCAGTAAAGCCTTTGACACCGTTCCGCACAGATGACTTATCAACAAACTGAACACCCTAGGGATGGATCCTGTAGTTACTGATTGGGTTAGAAATTGGTTAAGGGGGAGGCGACAAAGGGTACATGTAAACGGAGCTCACTCTGAGGAGAGGGAAGTTACCAGTGGTGTGCCGCAGGAATCTGTCCTTTGTCCTATTCTTTTTAACATCTTTGTTAGTGATACTGCAGAAGGGCTGACAGGTAAGGTTTGTCTCTTTGCAGATGGAAAACTAACCAGCAGGAAGGACCCTGCCTCAGCCTGCCTCCACTTTGCCCCACCCAACACCATTCAGGTGTCCCAGATTTGCACCCTAAAAATCTGGTATCCTTATACATAAGCAACATAATGACAGAATTCTAATACAAATTAGTAAATATTCCTAGCATGGTTGTGCAAAATTAAGATAATTGCTTAGGTATTTTACAGTGGTTACTAAATTATAAAGATATTTAAGTAGCAAAATGTAATCATATATCTCAGCCCTCTAATTATCCTAACTAAAGAGAAGATTCTCAGCAGATTAATGTGTAATTGCACTAGTATCTTCTAGTATTGGCTGCTAAATTATAAAGATATATAGGCAGCAAAGTGTGATAATATATCTCAGCCTTCCAATTATCATAACTCCAGGAGCAGCTCACCTAGCCAGGATATAATTCCAATTAAAGGTCTGGTTCAGGGAAAACAGCTACAGATTGCCAGCAAGTCAAGGTGCCGTGCCAACAACAGAGAAAATTTAGTATTCTGACCGTACCACTGATATGTACCTTTTAGTAATATCTGCAAATCACAGGGTTACATGTGTTCAGAAATATTTAATTATGAGATCCTACCAAGTGCTAGTGCTTCCTGGGTTAATATCTCTCCATTAGATTCTCATCTTAATGCAGTGGTGGCCTCTTGTCTTTCAACTCAGAAACTTATCGTGAACATTTCCAAATCAAAAGCAATTTGGTTGTCTTGAACTGCTACTCTTCTTTTGATAACCCCCAAAATTTTAAGGGCTAACTCTGTCTTTAAGACCCATGCTTAGGATTTTAGAGAGTTTGTTAAACTCAGCGCTCTCTTTCATTCCCCAAATGCATGCTGTAATAGATTCATCTTTTTCATCTGCTTAGAATAAAGAGTATGAAAGCGCTCCTTTCTCAAAAAGACCTTAAAATTAATTCTGTCATTAGTTATCACTAGAATTGATTATCACAATGCATTTTATGATGGGCTTCTACAGGTTCTTCTTCACTGTATTCAGCTCGATCAGAGTACAACAGTGAAGCTTCTGTCAGGTACTGACCAGCACTGAATATCCAGATATCGCGGTGACCGGCAGCATTACCTGGATGGCAGTGATATTCAACACTGCTCTCCAGATAACTATTCAGATAACTTAGGACAAGACTAGTCCTAAGTTAGCCAGATAATTCATTGCTCCGCCCATTGACTACCCCGGCACTGTCTGATAGTGCTAAGATTCTCTGGTAGATGTTTAGGGGAGGGTAATTTTTTTAAAAGCGTGCCTAAGTCAATGTGCATTTTAACATGCATATTTCACACATACTTGAATTTATAAAATAGGGCGTATGTGCAAAGGCATGCACATCCATTTAAGCCACGACGACCTGCATCAGCCCTACGTTTTTCAAGCATGCACATAAATTATAGTATTTTATCATTTACACATGCAACGTCGTGCTTCGCCCAAACTCCATCCCTGCACATGCCCACAGTGAAAGCACGCACAATCAGCCTATGCGCGTGCTTTCAGAATAGCTACTGTAGCAAACACATGCATAAATGACCATTCATGCACATACGTAACAAAATACCTAGATTTATGAATATAAACACATGCATAAATACAGGCGCCGCTGAAAAAATCACCCCCATTGTGTCACTGAATATCAGTGGATAGTCCTGGATAGTTGCACTTATCCAGCTAGATGCTTCTGAATAATGACCTGTATGCATCCAAAACTAGCCTTAATGGTACACAGATTCTCACACAAATTTATACCTGCTTTGAAGAAGATGTAAATATGTGGATATCTGTAGATGTCTATTGTACAAAATATGTTGCATATTATGGATGTGCAGACCGAAAAACGTCATTGTGTTTCATTTTATTTTTGTCATTTTTTTGTCTTTGCATCATTTTTTTCAATAGTGCACCTTATTGAGCAGTAAGACACTATTGCCACTTTCATTTTAAAAAAAAGCATCTCCCTAATGCAAATATCACAACTCCCCCCAAGCTCTTCCCTAATCATGCCCCTTGGAATGCCTAGGCACAGATCATATATAGTTGTGGTTGACATTATTGGCACCCTTGAATTTTAGGTGTGTTGTGTACAATATCTTGAGAAATAATTGGAAATATTCCAACTGAATGTCATCATAATACTTTAATGGTATGTTCAAAGATATACAACAAAAAAAGATGTCTGTGCAACTTAGACAAAGTCATTTCTGAGAAAAAAACTAAATATGACCTGGACAGAATGGCACCCGTCACTAATATTTGGTTGTACAATCTTTGGCAGTGATAACAGCCTCCAAACATTTTTTGTAGCCATCTTTAAGTTTCAGACATCTGTCCACTGGTAGTTTCTCCCACTCTTCAGTTGTGATTTGTTCCAGCTCATGAATGTTTCCAGGATTCCCTTCACCAATGGCAGATTTCAGCTCTTTCCAAAGATTCTTGATTGGATTGAGATCAGGACTCATTGTTGACCAGTTTAAAACAGTCCATTTTTTCCCTTTTTAACCATTCTTTTATACTTTTAGATGTATGTTTTGGGTCATTGTACTGTTGGAGGACTCATGACCAACCCAGACCTAGCTTTCTAACACTAGGTAGCACACTTTACTCCAAAATACCTTGGTAGTTCTCTGACTGCATGATTCTTTTAATACATTCCAGATCTCCAGTATCTGAGGCAGCAAAACAGCACCACAATATTATGGAACCTCCATCATATTTAAGGAGGGTCTGAGCAAAGATTGGGAATGCCTTTTTATGTCTGTCTTGAGTGGTGGGGGTCCTCCTTGGCCTTCACCCATGAAGTCTTTCTTTGGTGGTTTCAACCCGCAGCTGTGTACTAAACAATCTAAATTGCTCCAGCTCAGCCTTAAGCTCTTTGGATGTTGTACATGGTGTTTTTCCAACCATTCGCACTAACCTTCAAAGAATTCTTGATTAATATTCCTCATCCCACCACATCATGGGAGGTTCTTGACAGTTCCATGAGCAGAAAGCTTCCTAATAACATTATAAACTGTTGATACCGCAATCCCAAGGTCTTTGGAGATGACCTTGTAGCCCTTTGAAGTTTGATGTTTGGTGATAATGGCTTTTCTGATGGTCTCAGGCAGCTCTCTTATATTCACCATTGTGAAAATAGAGCAGGACATGAATGTGGCCATTTTAAACATTAGAGCCATCATTCATTGGTTGATAAGAACATAACATAAGAACATAAGAAATGTCATACTGGGTCAGACCAAGGTCCATCAAGCCCAGTATCCTGTTTCCAACATGATTCAAGTCATGGGAATACTGACAATTGATTACAGGTGCGTCTAATTTTACTGCAATGGGAATGTGGTTCTTCTGTTCAAACTGATTTAAATTGTTTATAAGGGTGCCAATAATCATGTCCTAAAGTGTAACTCAAAATAAACCCGCTGAAATCATCAATATATGTATCCTCATCTAAAAATGATTTCTTAAAGAAAACTTCTTAGTAACAAAACTAAACCAAAAATTTAGAAAAAAATATTTTTTGTCGGATCACCCACCATGAGTGGAACTCCCCTCTTGTAGTGGGTCCTCCTTCTTAATCAATTTTATAAAGACCTAAATACGCCTACAACCACGGAACTGACCGCATGAACACATGCCGTTCCAAACTCTTATGTAGTAGTAAGGACAATGATGTCTTAAAAGGCCCCCCAAAAAAACAAACATGTCCAAAAACTCAATTAATGAGTATTATTTGTTAAGCATAACCTTCAAATATGCAAAACTTAGCTTGCTGATCCGGGGAAAACCTCCAACGATCACACAGCTCATCGCCTTCCCAATCAAACGGCAAACACCAGCTCCATAGCCGTACTAATCCAGGGGACAGCCAATGGCTTAAGTTGGAAATCAACAAGGTCCTCGCTACACTATGTGGTATGTTTACTAAACCGTCTTAACGTGCGCCCGGCGATAGTGTGCAGGCTGCCATAAAAGGAGTGGGCGTTTCGGTCTTAATGAAGCAAAATGGGATTATCGCGCGATAACGCACGCTGCGCACATTATCGGGCAAGACGCTGCTAAGCACATTAACGCACGGTAATCTTAAGTAGGCGCGCAGACACAGAAACAGAGGTGTAGCACAATGTTTAATACACTGACTGATGGTACAGGGGTCATGAGTTTGATCCCCCAGTGTGCCTAATGCATATGGCTGGCTGAGGCATTAGCTGTTATGTGTAAGTATTGCTTTATGAGGCATGTTATGTATATTTTAATTAGTGCTGCCAGCAAACACACCCTCACGTGCCGTAACCGAAGGTGCCGCATAAGGCACTCTATAAGGCACTCCATAGGGCACATTATAAAGTGCACTGTCTGCCAAGGCACCCTATAATGTCCCCTATGGGGCACCCTATAAGGCGCTTTATAGGACACCTTATAAGGCACCGTAGAAGGTGCTTTATAGGGCGCCTTATACGGCGCCCTATAAGGTGCCTTATGGGGTGCCTTAAGAAGCACCTTATGGCTACAGTACTCTGAGGGTGTTTTTGCTGGCAGCACTAATGTACATTAAAAATAGACAATGCCTCAGACAACCCTATCAAATAACCCCATAGTGGGTGTGAACCCATGACCTCTGGCTCCATGGGCAGTGAAGTAACCAGTGGGCTACAGCTCTACAGCTGCTAACAAGCCCCTGGCAGGCTACAGAAGGACTGCAGGTCACCACACAAACTGTCTGAGGTGGTTACCAGGATAGGTTTAACCCACCCGTACCCATGATGTACTGCACATGTAAATCAGCAGTCTACAGATGATCACAAGATGGGGTATGCACCCCCACAGCACATCGGCCTGGTAGGGGGAACTGACCGTGTGCACCCTCACAGCATCTCAGCCTGGTAGGGGGTACTGACTGTGTGTGTTACTGGCACAGAGTAGCTACAGACCATCACATTGTGCGGTTACTGTGCTCACCCTGAGGGTGAGGTGGGGTGCCCAGCACCAGGTCCACAGCACCTTTCATGGCTAATATACACCATGCTGTAGGTCCCCATCAGTGCTACTGTGTGTGATAGGTAGTTCCTGCAGACACACCTAGGATACATCTGTGTCCATCTGTATTTCTCAGTCATGTCTAGCCCTATGGGCTATGATGCACCCAGAATAGTGCATATCCTGTGTTGGTGCCATGGTTACGTGATGGAGGAAGGGGGGGGTGTTTGGACCCAGAGGCAGATTATGTACCACCACCTAACCCACCCTACCCTCTGAGGGTGGGAAACAGGATCTCCCACCAACAGATCCACATTCTACCACCCTGCAATGGTGGCAGTAGAGAGGACCATCAACCCCAGTCCTGCTGGGGAACAGACACCCCACAAGACAGTCAATGCAGATCTGTACACATCCATAAAGCAATAGCAGACAGACAGTAGAACTGAAAATGCTCAGCTACTCCCCACCACTATCTGACATTCTCCAGCAGCAAGCCTCCAACCACTGCACCCTGCAAGGTGTTCCAGCAAGACACATACTAGCTGCAGACAGTCTGCTAGCTAGTCCATAGTGCATGTTCCTGGAGAAGATGCATGTACCCAGAACTGCGATGTCAGCATACACACCAAGCACACAAGTCAGTGATTAGGCCCCAAAAGAAAACCCATAAACATCACATGAGAAAAATACTATATAGCACTATGGGGGAACCTAGCCATGCCATGGTCACTGCTCAGTCAGGGTGAGACAGACCTCCCAGCAGGACATGCTGTGCCCACCCTGTCCGTGCAGGTGGTGGCCCGGCACTACAATGTCCGAGCCATTGCCCTATGTCCTGTGCAGATGCAGCCAGGCCAGGCCACCCTATCCAGGCTATTCTCACAGTACCTTGCTCCTCATTATGCACATTGGCAGGCCAATACTGGCAACAGTGCTAGCAGTGTGGACTGTGGAGGGTGTTGGCAGCCACCACACACTGGATAGACAGACACACACTCCACACACCTATGCCAGCATTGTGCAACTATAGAGGTGTTTGGCAGCCCTGGCCAGCACACCAGTCCTGGGCACAGTGCAGGCATGGCTATGGTACGCAGTACTGTTGGGGGTCACACTGTCAGACACCAGACCTGAAGCACACTCCACAGACATCAGAAAGGTTGCTATGATGCAGTTCAATCAGCCAATTGTGCTTAACATAGGAATTGTTATCTGCCAGTTATCGTAGCAACCTTTTGATAGCTGTGTACAGTTTTCCCATGTTTAGGGTGGCATTGCTAAGGTATGCAAGTGCTAGTATTGGGAGATGCACACAGGGCCCAACATCCTGCCTCTCCAGGAGGCTTCGGATAATGGAGCCTGTGGGTGCGGGTGTGTCTGCCCCTGTTGGCGACTGCTCTTGAGCAGAGGTTCCCAACTCCAGTCCTGGATGGCCAAACACTGTTCGGGTTTTCATGCTGTCCCTAATGAATATGCATGAGATACATCTGCATACCATGGGGGTGGTGCATAGAAATGCAGCACAGCCATATTTATTAGAGGCAGCATGGAACCTGAATGGTGTTTGGCCCTCCTGGACTGCATTTGGGAGACTCTGCTCTAGGTAATGCGCATGCTTATGGTGTCTGTGCTCTGTAGGGTAAAATGTAGGTGTTTTGGGCATTTCTACGTCATCTGCAATAAAGGTTCTGTCTGTATTAGCACGTTTTAGTAGTGGGTAAAATATGGGGACTGGGTTGGCAGGAACCACAGCTAGGACTTGAACCTGTGACTTTCTGCTCCTGAACACACTGGCTGTGTGTACTGCACCACTGTGTTGCCACAGAGACAGTGCATTCCCTGGGGATACCATGACTGTTCGTCAGACAGGGCCTGTCTGTTGCAGTGCATGGCACCCACCTACACAGGGCTAGGCCACGGTCTGCTCTGGGCAGCTGCCACTGCCACCTCCACCACCAGTACCCCTCTGCCACCATGCTGACATGCCCTTCTGCTGGTGGTGCTGGTGGAGCGCAGTCTCAGGCCATCCAGTGTGTGGGTAGGCTGCTGCCTATGGTGCGGGGTCTGGGGTAGGGGTGCCTGCATAGATGTCCATGCTTCCCCCCAGCACCGCCTGCCAATATTCTGTGCCCTTGGGGGTACCTGCTGGGTACTATCCCCTGTGACACTGTGGGAAGCACACTTGTGCCCATGTTGGGCCCTCATCAGTTGCTGTCTGGCTGCTCTACTGTTTCAGCATTCCTATGGGCCAGCTAGGCATCACCCTAGTTCGCACTGTGGCCCAGCTGCACCACAGCCTGTGCCGCCTGCAGCCCTCTGTGTCCCCTTTTCCAGCATCTGTCCAGTTGCCTGTTCTAACATGCCCGCCCTGCTGTTGCGGAACATGTGCATGCCATAGGAAACCTGTCCAATGGGGAGGGAAAACCCTGATCAGCGCAATTTCACTGTGGGCTCATTCAGCTTGTATGGGGACAGAGCATAGACCCTTCCAAAATTCATATCTTTTTTTAGGAGCTTTCTCGGGAGTGTTTTTTGATGTTTCCCATTAAAATCACTACTGGCCAGCGTGGTTATGTTTTTATTACATTTTCTGCTGGTCATTTTCACTGTTTATTTGCCCTTTTGTTCTGTGCACATGTATCACACTTATCACTTTTTGTAGGTTTCCCTAGTTTTGCTGTACATTGCTGACGTAAATGGTTTCTTTTCCCTTTAAATCAGCTCTAACGCCAGGGTTTCACTGGCGTTAGTTTTCAGCCTCGAATTTCACAGTGTTAGTGTGCAGGGAGCCTCTCCCCTCCCACTCTCCGCCCATTGACCCCCTCTCTCCGCCCCCACTCTCCGCCCATTGACCCTCTCTCTCCGCCCCTGGGGAGCCTTACTCCGCCCTCCCGGAGCCTTTCTCCACCCTCAGCGCTCATTTGCGCCGCTGCGCACATTATCGCAAGCTAAGGTACCTCTGCACCCGAGAAAGCACCATTATTGTGCAATAAGGTACCTTATCGCACGATAACGTGGCAGAGTGCACATTAAGACGGTTTAGTAAACATACCCCTATGTAGTGTTTTAAGCTGTGTTGCTTTTTAGCTCTTTTTCAGGCAAAGACGAGAATAATCATGTCCTGGCAATGTCCCAGTTTTTATACTATTTCCTTTTTTAATTGGTCTTGCTTTATTTTATTCTTTTATGTGTCAAATATGTGTGCATATTGTCAAGGTACTGCTACCACCGTCCCTATTAGGCGGTTGCCTAGGGGCGTGAGGTGTGGGTTGCCTTTATAAAGAATAGTCTGTAGCCGTGTGTTAAAGGCAAAATATAATGATGAGGTTTTATTCCCCTTCCCTTGTGGATTTCTGTTTTTCTCATACAGCAACAAAGAACTTAAACAAAACTGTTTCTTCACAGCAAAATAAAATGCACCTTTTCCAAACAGGTATAACAAGGCTCTTGCTTTCTTAATTAACAAAGAGACGTAATCTCATCCGAGATACATAGCGTGCAATCCATAGCACTGGAATCAATGTCCTGGTTAGTGTTTTCCCATTGCATTTGCTCACCGTCAGAAACTGTAAATGGGTAACATTCACCACAGCTATTATTTACACAACTCTCTCGAGAGGCAGCAGTTCTTAGGGCAGGAAACTATTCTGCATAAGGAGGGTCCTGGAGACCTGTACTGAAGCCTGTTTCTCTGAGGCTTCCCCTTTCTCTCGACCAAGGATTATCCTCCCAAGTATTAGCTTTTACTTTCCTAGCCGCGCCCACCTCTTGCCCTCTAGAGAAATTGGTGTACTTAGCTCTGCTTCTGGGGTGGCTGGCTTCCACTCCTTCCTCTGTAAACCAGGCTCCTTTATTTGGGTTGTAGTCTGCTTTTCCCCGAGAGTTCCACTCAGCAGTTATCTGGTCTGGGCTGTAGTAACTTCCAGGAAAGTTTTCCCTTCTACTGCTACTTGCTGTCGGGCCCCAGCCGGTGCTTCCTGGACCCAGCAAGCTCTCCTGCTTGTGACCTCTGCCCTCCAGCTGCTTACTCACTCTCCTCGGGACAATGCCCCCTCTGGCTTGGGAGACTTGTGCACGAGCACTTCCAGCTTTCTCCGTGTCAGCTGCTCTTCCCTTGGCTGCACCTCCCTCTGTGGCACCTCTCTTTGCTGCTCCTCTCCCTACTGGGATTTCCCAGCCACTTTTATACTCCTGGCTCCTGCACGTTGTACGTGCTTCCTTGCCCAGGTGGACGTGATTAGCTTTCTGGTTTTCTGCTGCGTCACACCCAGTGTAGGGAAAGTTTGTTCCACTATTCTCTGGCTCCTTATAACCTGAATATGCTTTCTGCCCAGGTGACTGTAAGGTAAGCTCTTCCTTTTCTCCTGTATCCATGGGTTCTGTGCTGGCCACTGTATCACATATCCCCCCCCCCCTTAAGATATTACGGGCTGGGGGACTCATGTCCTTACAGCACGTAATAACCGAACGGGTCTGGAGCTTTACCTTTACCCGGCCAAAAGCCACTGTCCTCTCCTGCCAGGGTTTCAGGACATTAATGTGGTACACCTGACAGCGTCCCCTGTCGGTCTCTACCACGTAGGAGACCTGTCCCTTGCGGTCCACTATGGTGTAGGGTCCCCTCCACTGGGCTTCAAATTTCGGCCCAAGGTCTGCCACCATTACGACTACCCTCTCACCTATAGCTAGTTGACGGGGTTTCTTCCCCCGGTCATAGTACCGCTTCTGATGTTGCTGACTATCCTGTAAATGACGTTCAGCGGCCTGCGAAGCTCTCTGCAAGCGTGACCTTAATTCTTGTAGAAACTGCGGTACTTCTACCTCTTCCCCTTCTGGCTCTGCCCACTGTTCCCTCAAAATGTCTCGGACTCCCCTTGGGGCCCTGCCAAACAGTAACTCATAGGGAGAGGCTCCTAATGAGGCTTGTGTGCGCTCCCTACTGGTGTATAAAATGAATGGGAGCAGGATGTTCCAGTCAGCCATTTTCCCATCCAGCCCCCACCTCAACATTTGCTTGAGGATCTGGTTAAAACGTTCCACCAACCCGTTAGATTGTGGATGGTAAGCTGCCGTTTTTATGTGTTGTATTCCGAAGGCGTCCCATACCTGCGCCAGGTATCACGACAGGAAATTACTGCCCCTGTCTGTTAACATCTCCTTCGGAAACCCTACTTCTCAAAACAACTTAATTAATTCTCCCGCTATGGTCTTGGCCGAAATGTTTCTCAGTGGCACTGCCCAGGGGAAATGGGTGGCCTGATCCATAATTACTAGAATGTATTAAAATCCCCTAGGGGTTTTCACTAGGGGACCTACTATATCCATCGCCATCCGGCGCACTGGTTCGGATATAGTAGGTGTAGGTATCATAGGGACACCTTTTGGTTTCGCGGCCGAGACCCTCTGACACGAAGGGCAGGCCTCGCAAAAGCGTTTGGTCTCTTTAAATACCACTGGCCAGTAAAAACGGGCCAATATCTGATCTAGGGTACCCAAAACACCCTTATGCCCACCCACTGGGTGATCATGGGCTAGTCTCATAATGACGACCTTAAAGGCCGTTGGTACCACTAGTTGTTTCCTAACAGCTCCTGTCTGGGGATCATTACTCTCCCAATATAAGATATCTCCCTCCATCAGGAATCTGAGGAGAATATCTCTATCAGACTGGGCATACTCGAAGGCGCGCTTTAACACGGGATCCGTCTTTTGTTCTTTTGGGAACGATGGGAATCTTTTGACTAGATCAGCCGGGACCCAGGGAAAACCTAGCCCGTCCCCGGCTCCGGCCCTCAATTGAGCCCTGTGATGGCACTCCCGGTGCTTTTCTCCTTTACTTTTCCTACAGATTTTTGCAGGGGGACTGACCAAATCCTCGTGTTGGGGCAGCTCTCCTAAAGTTTCCTCTAGGGGCCTATCCTCCCCTTCCAGAGATTCTGTCTCCTCCTCTGCAGAGTGGGCAGTGTCCCCCGGGGGTTCCGTCTGCTCCCCCGAGCCTTGGGCCTGTGGCCTCGTAGAGACCATCCCCTTTTTCCCTTGTATGCCCTCTCCTAGGCTCTTACAGAAGGGCGGCCAGTCTCGGCCTAAGACTAGGTCATAAGGCAACCTGGGTATCACTGCCACTAGGACCTTTCTCCGGGTTCCTAAACCTCTTATCGTAACCCTATAGAGAGGGTAATAGGTGGATGACCCGTGCACACAGCGTATCCTAGACCTACCCTCAGGTTGAATCGGGGTGGACACGTTACTGGTCTGTAGGAAGCGCCAGAATTTCTTTGAAATCATTGTTTGGTCTGCCCCCGAGTCAAGTAGGGCCTTGGCTACCACGCCTTGTACTTCCACATCTAGGCGAAAACTTTCCAGCTTATATTTCCCATTCTCACTCATCAATGCAGTTTTCCAAACACATTCAACCTTCCTATGACCCCGCTTCCCACATTTAAAACATTTAATGTGGGCGTCCTTAACCTCATTTCTAGGCATATTTTTCATGACACCTGGTACATAAAACATAGGGTCTTTTACTGCCTTTTCAAAATTGGCTACTCCACAAGTGTTGCCAGTGCCTCTCTGCGGTTTATGGGCTAATCCAGCCTCCATGAACCTTTCAGTGAGGTGAAATGCCTCGCTTGAGGTCTGACAATTTTGCAGAGTCAGGAATGCTCTTATCTCGGCTGGAACAGCCTCAGAGAATTGCTCTAATACTAGCATATCAAGTACACTTTCCATGGTTCTCCCCTTGGGAGTGAGCCACTTCCAGACCAGGTTGCGAATTCTCTGACAAAGTGCCTTCAGGGTTTCACCTGGCTGGAGTTGGGTCGCTCGCAACATACGGCGGTATACTACAGGCGATAAACCTAGTCTGTCCCATATGGCTGCTTTGACTTCCTCATATTTTGTTGCTTGGGTGGCGGGCATAGCCTTGTACGCCGCTAGGACTTCCCCCGTCAGGGAGGTGGCTAACCTAACCGCCCACTGTTCATAGGGCCAGCCAGCACAATGGGCTACCCGCTCAAAAGCTTCCAGGAAGTCGTCTATGTTATCATCTTTTGTTAATTGTCCAAAGGATAATACCCCACAAGCTTGTGGGCCTACCCCACAATAATGTTCCTTGTGTGTCTTCTCTGCCGCTCGCTCTGCCAGCAAAGTCTGTACCAGGTCGGTCAGAGATTTCTGTTGAGCCTGCATGGCTGCCAACGCTTGCTCTTGGCTCTGCTGGGCTAACTCCCTCTGTTTTTCAAACTGGAGACTTATCCAGCGCAGTATCTCCTGGGGACTCTCCATATCTGAACACTGAAACACAAACAGACAAACACAAACACCAAGTGTGGCACTTTTTTTTTTTCTCAAAATGTAACTATACTTTGCTCCGGATCCTAGTATCCCTTCTCACCAGAATCCCCTTCTGCCTGTGTCCAGATCTTATTACCTGAGTCAGGTGGAGATTCAGGCCTTGAGAAGGTACTCTTGCCTCTCTGGATTCTGGAATCCTCCGGGCGTGGTCCTGCAGCAAACCTTCGTCCTGCTCTCCGGCACTGGTACTTCTGCTGTGCTTCCGCCATATTCTTCTCCAGAAATCCGAAAAACTACGCCATTTGTCAAGGTACTGCTACCACCGTCCCTATTAGGCTGTTGCCTAGGGGTGTGAGGTGCGGGTTGCCTTTATAAAGAATAGTCTGTAGCCGTGTGTTAAAGGCAAAATATAATGATGAGGTTTTATTCCCCTTCCCTTGTGGATTTCTGTTTTTCTCATACAGCAACAAAGAACTTAAACAAAACTGTTTCTTCACAGCAAAATAAAATGCACCTTTTCCAAACAGGTATAACAAGGCTCTTGCTTCCTTAATTAACAAAGAGACGTAATCTCATCCGAGATACATAGCGTGCAATCCATAGCACTGGAATCAATGTCCTGGTTAGTGTTTTCCCATTGCATTTGCTCACCGTCAGAAACTGTAAATGGGTAACATTCACCACAGCTATTATTTACACAACTCTCTCGAGAGGCAGCAGTTCTTAGGGCAGGAAACTGTTCTGCATAAGGAGGGTCCTGGAGACCTGTACTGAAGCCTGTTTCTCTGAGGCTTCCCCTTTCTCTCGACCAAGGATTATCCTCCCAAGTATTAGCTTTTACTTTCCTAGCCGCGCCCACCTCTTGCCCTCTAGAGAAATCGGTGTACTTAGCTCTGCTTCTGGGGTGGCTGGCTTCCACTCCTTCCTCTGTAAACCAGGCTCCTTTATTTGGGCTGTAGCCTGCTTTTCCCCGAGAGTTCCACTCAGCAGTTATCTGGTCTGGGCTGTAGTTACTTCCAGGAAAGGTTTCCCTTCTACTGCTACTTGCTGTCGGGCCCCAGCCGGTACTTCCTGGACCCAGCAAGCTCTCCTGCTTGTGACCTCTGCCCTCCAGCTGCTTACTCACTCTCCTCTGGACGATGCCCCCTCTGGCTTGGGAGACTTGTGCACAAGCACTTTGTGACAAGGCAGAGGCTCAGAAACAGGAGAAAATGGGTTTAAATCACTTTCTGTCACCTCAGATGCTTGGAGAGGCAGGACAGGAAGGGGTTAAGTTTCCTGCACACAAACATTCTCCGCAGAGAAGAGCAGGGAAAGAACCACACCCTAGCTCTAGGCTAACCCAGAGACATAGCCAATCAGGGAGGTGGGAGGAGTCAGACCGGATTGGGCCACTCTGCACTCATAACCAGGAAGCAGCAGTTAGTAGGCAGAAGGGGCTCGAGGAGCAAGCACTGAAGCAGCAAGCCCTCGAGGAGCAAGGCCTGGAGAAGAGGAACTGGTTACAGAGCAGTGCAAGCAGAAAGGCTGAGCCCAAAGGAACTAAGGAGAGAACCAGGGAAGGGAGAGTTCCTGCAGGTGGTCCTGGAGGAGGGACATGCAGACCTCACCTCCATGAGAGAGAAAACCCTGGAGGTGACCCAGAGCTGGATTCAGAAGCCTGGAATACTGACTTGGAGTCAGGGGAGTTCCCCAGAGGCAGACGCTGCAAAAACCAGGTCAGAGCAAACTCTTCTAAGCCTTGTAAAGTAAATAGCTTTGAGAGAAGTCAGTCTATAGGAACTGACAATAGACTGCTTGCTAAAAGAGGCAGGGGTAAACCAGACCCTGAATATAAACCTGAAGTTAATAGAGGGAAGAGGGGCTATAGAAAAGTCCCTGTTAGAAAGCTACAAACATTTCCATGGTATAGACAGCGTGACCTAAGCTCTAGTTCAGAGGAGCACACACCTGCTTGCCAGCAAGAGGATAATTGGCAGCAATTGTGCAGAGAGCTAAGGGAACCCTTTGAGGACCAAGAGGAAGCAATGGAATTGGGGGCTCCATTATCTAGTTCCAGTGAGTCAGAAATGGAGTGTGGAATTTGTATGCTAGAGTGAAGAACTATAAATATTCCTAATTGAAGATTGAGTGCTGAGAAGCCTTAAGCAAATGTTCTAGAACCTGCATGAGAGACAGCAGCGTTCTAGTGAATGGAATGAGTCAAAGCTTCATGTGGTACAGCTGTGAATAGAAGGCAATATAGAGAAACTACTCCTACACAAGAAGGCAGTCATTAATAAGCCAGAGTTGTGGAGATTGCCATTTCTATGGGAAGCTGTTTGACACTAGAAAGAAGTACAACAGGAGAAAGATTCTTTATTACCAATAGATACTGAGAAAGCAGTATTAGAAGATTGAAGCCCTGTTGTAGTAATGAAGCTGAAAGAATGATGAAAGCTTGTAAATATTTTATGTGTCCCTGAGAAGTATCAGGAGAAGCTATATGAACACTTGAACTTTTATTTGGTACAGAAGGTTACCATTATACTTCTGTGGCGGGGGAGTAAGTCCTGTACGGTGTCCTTTGCTATACTTTGTGCAAATACCTTATGCATGAATAAAGCATTACTTACTTTGGAAACCCAACCTTGGCTGTCGTCACTCACTCCACAACTACAGTAGGAAGGCTTCAGCACTAACAAGGACTCTTTTAAACTCACCCCCACTGTGTGGCTCACATCCCCTTGGCCTGCTTACGCCACAGGTTAGGCGGTGCGTTGTCACATAGTAGGGGGGTGGAGTTTTGGCGTAGTTGTTTCGGATTATAAAAAAAAAAAAAAAAATTGCTGCCTTGCACAGAAGAAGTGATTAACTACAGATACCAGTAAAGTTCTGAAGAGTGGACACTTTGGAAAAAAAAAAAAAAAAAAAAGTTTTTTTCACCAAGATATCTGAAGAGCTTACCAGTGCTGCAGATTACAAGTTTCAGCTGAGGTGGACCAGAGTTCCTGTTATTAAGGCTACCATACTGCTGACAAGCGAGATACTCCACTTGTAGCAGGTAACCCGTAGCTAAGAGGGTCATCTTAGGACACTGCTACAAGAGGGTGGTAATCTTTCAGAGCTAATCTGGGAGCAAAGGAAGGTGCTTTTGTGGTGGTGCCGCACTTGGTGTTTCTTTTTATATTCCCTACAGGTACATCGAAATGGATCCCACAACCTTGATGGATTGGGTAGCGGAGAGATTCCAGGAGCAGGAGGCAAGATCGGTGCGGACCCAAGAGAAGATGGCGGCGATGATACGAGCCCAGCAGCAGCCGGTGTTGGACATGCTAGGATCCTGGATGAAAGAGCAGAAGCGGACGTCGGAGACTCTACAAAATGTGACCAGTTCGCTAGGAACGGCCACAGGACTTGGAATGCTTGGACAGGGAATGATATCATTAGGCCAGTGGTCTAAGGACGCTAATATTGATGACCACTTCGAAGTGTTTGAGCGTATAGCAACCATGAGCGGATGGCCCAAAGAACACTGGGTTATCCGACTGGCTCCATCCCTTACGGGAGAGGCTCTCACGGCCTACAAGGAAATGCCCAGTGCTCTAGCCAACGATTATGGAGCTGTCGTTGAAGCAATACGAGACAGATTAGGCCTAACACCCGTGGTGTATCGCCGACTTTTAAGAGGGTGCAGGTTAACCCCAGGCGAGACACCACAGGCCTTATGCCATAGGATAAAGGCTTTGGCATACAAATGGCTATCTCCACAAGGTAAGAGCATAGACACAGTAATAGATGATATTATACTTGAACAATTCTTAGAAGCACTACCCCGGGAAGTACAGTCCTTCCTAATCCTCCAAGACTGCCACAATACCAAGGACGCCGTTGCCCTTGCTGACCGGTTCCTAGAGGCGCAGGCCTTAGGTCAGAGGAGGAAAGGTGTTCCAGAAAGTACAGTCTTGAGGGAACGAGGAATGAAGGGAGGAGTACAGATGGGTGAATCATCATCTAGGCCTTTGTTTAGCCCTGGTATGAATGAGCGAAAGTGTTTTGCCTGTGGTCAAAAGGGACACCTCAGGAGGAATTGTAGCACTAGGCTAGCACTAATCACTACCCAGTCCAAGGAGGTTGGGGAGGGGTTCTTGCTGATGGTCACAGTAAATAATATCCCGGTTGAAGCCTTGTTAGATTCAGGCGCAGACCAGTCTATGGTCTCGGAAAGCCTATGGAAGGAGATAGGACCTCAGAGTGGGAGTGATAAAGAGCACCCTGAGGATAAAATTAAGATTCGATGCGTGCATGGTGCTGCTACAACATACCCAAGGCACACAGTAACAGTAAAGGGAATGGGTTTAAGTAAGGACATCCCAGTAGCAGTGGTACCAAGGTTGCCCCATCCTATTGTATTAGGCAGGGATTGGCCGCAATTTCGAAAGGGCCTAGCTAAAGGTTTAGCGGCTACTGCAGAGGCCAAACACCCTGAACACCCTAGGGTAGAAAAGGACCCTGGAAGGAAGGAGCATGGGGAAAAACTAGTAACCACCCCTCAGAGAAGCCAACCCAGGCTAGGGATGATTCCAGCCCCATTATTTGCGAAACCTCAAGAGAAGACAGCTGGGGAGAGAATCTCTGTTCAAGACCCTCACAATAAGAAAAACACATTTGTCTTGAAATGTTGTAGGGTCACCCCTAATGCAAGGATTCCTAAAAGAGCCACAGAGAATGCTGCAGGTTTCGACCTCTATAGTGCAGAGGACACTATAGTCCCTCGACAGGGTAGAGCCTTAATAGAGACCGGTATACAGCTGGAAATTCCGCCAGGTTGTTATGGGCGAATCGCCCCACGGTCCGGCTTAGCTGTGAAGGACAACATTGATGTGGGTGCAGGGGTTATAGACCCAGATTTTAGGGGTGTGATTAAGGTTTTACTTCTCAATTTCTCCCAGAAGGAGTTCAAGGTGACAGTAGGAGATAGGATAGCCCAGCTTATTATGGAAAGGGTGGGTTTTCCCTCAGTAGAAGAGGTCACGGAGTTGAACACCACCGTGAGAGGCTCACGTGGGTTCGGTTCTACTGGCCGAGCCGTGTTGATGGGCTTGACAGACCCTGAAGGGGAGGAGAAAACAGAGATGGATCTGGGACCCCAGCTAGAGGAGTGTAGGGCCAAAGGCCCTAAGCCTGCAAAAAGAGGGAAGCTATTAGTAGCTAAGGATAGCGAGGAAGGATGGAGGCTAGGCTTAGAGCCCACACATAGGGTTTTGCCGGCTCCCTCCAGTGAATGCGTAGAACCCCAGTTTCCAAGGGAATCTAGGGGCGAGTTACAACACATGTCTCAGATAGCGGAAGACAATATGGCAGCCAGCCAAGTTAGGCAAAGAAAATATTATGACCATCCCACTCAACCTCAACAATTAGAGGTCGGCGAAAAGGTCGTAGTAATGATACCGAGTCATCACTTGAAGTTTAAAACTACCTGGAAAGGACCCTGCCGGGTTGTCCAACAGGTAGGACCAGCCACTTATACTGTGGAAACTAGAGGAGGGAAACAGTATAATTTCCCCGTGAATGTTTTGCGGTTATGGCATGACCGCGTAGCTTTAGCTCAGTTAGCTATAAGAGAGGATACAACTGCCAGTCCTGATCATCAGAGTAAGATTCCGTGCTGTTCTGCATTTATTCAACCAGCCCGGAATATCTTAAATGGGGGGTTATGTGACAAGGCAGAGGCTCAGAAACAGGAGAAAATGGGTTTAAATCACTTTCTGTCACCTCAGATGCTTGGAGAGGCAGGACAGGAAGGGGTTAAGTTTCCTGCACACAAACATTCTCCGCAGAGAAGAGCAGGGAAAGAACCACACCCTAGCTCTAGGCTAACCCAGAGACATAGCCAATCAGGGAGGTGGGAGGAGTCAGACCGGATTGGGCCACTCTGCACTCATAACCAGGAAGCAGCAGTTAGTAGGCAGAAGGGGCTCGAGGAGCAAGCACTGAAGCAGCAAGCCCTCGAGGAGCAAGGCCTGGAGAAGAGGAACTGGTTACAGAGCAGTGCAAGCAGAAAGGCTGAGCCCAAAGGAACTAAGGAGAGAACCAGGGAAGGGAGAGTTCCTGCAGGTGGTCCTGGAGGAGGGACATGCAGACCTCACCTCCATGAGAGAGAAAACCTGGAGGTGACCCAGAGCTGGATTCAGAAGCCTGGAATACTGACTTGGAGTCAGGGGAGTTCCCCAGAGGCAGACGCTGCAAAAACCAGGTCAGAGCAAACTCTTCTAAGCCTTGTAAAGTAAATAGCTTTGAGAGAAGTCAGTCTATAGGAACTGACAATAGACTGCTTGCTAAAAGAGGCAGGGGTAAACCAGACCCTGAATATAAACCTGAAGTTAATAGAGGGAAGAGGGGCTATAGAAAAGTCCCTGTTAGAAAGCTACAAACATTTCCATGGTATAGACAGCGTGACCTAAGCTCTAGTTCAGAGGAGCACACACCTGCTTGCCAGCAAGAGGATAATTGGCAGCAATTGTGCAGAGAGCTAAGGGAACCCTTTGAGGACCAAGAGGAAGCAATGGAATTGGGGGCTCCATTATCTAGTTCCAGTGAGTCAGAAATGGAGTGTGGAATTTGTATGCTAGAGTGAAGAACTATAAATATTCCTAATTGAAGATTGAGTGCTGAGAAGCCTTAAGCAAATGTTCTAGAACCTGCATGAGAGACAGCAGCGTTCTAGTGAATGGAATGAGTCAAAGCTTCATGTGGTACAGCTGTGAATAGAAGGCAATATAGAGAAACTACTCCTACACAAGAAGGCAGTCATTAATAAGCCAGAGTTGTGGAGATTGCCATTTCTATGGGAAGCTGTTTGACACTAGAAAGAAGTACAACAGGAGAAAGATTCTTTATTACCAATAGATACTGAGAAAGCAGTATTAGAAGATTGAAGCCCTGTTGTAGTAATGAAGCTGAAAGAATGATGAAAGCTTGTAAATATTTTATGTGTCCCTGAGAAGTATCAGGAGAAGCTATATGAACACTTGAACTTTTATTTGGTACAGAAGGTTACCATTATACTTCTGTGGCGGGGGAGTAAGTCCTGTACGGTGTCCTTTGCTATACTTTGTGCAAATACCTTATGCATGAATAAAGCATTACTTACTTTGGAAACCCAACCTTGGCTGTCGTCACTCACTCCACAACTACAGTAGGAAGGCTTCAGCACTAACAAGGACTCTTTTAAACTCACCCCCACTGTGTGGCTCACATCCCCTTGGCCTGCTTACGCCACAGGTTAGGCGGTGCGTTGTCACAACTTCCAGCTTTCTCCGTGTCAGCTGCTCTTCCCTTGGCTGCACCTCCCTCTGTGGCACCTCTCTTTGCTGCTCCTCCCCCTACTGGGATTTCCCAGCCACTTTTATCCTCCTGGCTCCTGCACATTGTACGTGCTTCCTTGCCCAGGTGGACGTGATTAGCTTTCTGGCTTTCTGCTGCGTCACACCCAGTGTAGGGAAAGTTTGTTCCATTATTCTCTGGCTCCTTATAACCTGAATATGCTTTCTGCCCAGGTGACTGTAAGGTAAGCTCTTCCTTTTCTCCTGTATCCATGGGTTCTGTGCTGGCCACTGTATCACAATATATAATCCGAAGTCATTTCACTGGCCCTTTTTTTCTAGGAGATATTGGACATTGAGGGGGTTGAACTGCAAGGGTGCCAATAATGTTGAACACAATTGTAAAAGTCATCGCCTACTTGTACACATGTGTACCCTCATGCAATGTTATAATAGCCACGTTCTGCATGCAACTCATTACTCCTGGGGGAATTCTGTGCAATTACATAGCATAGCATTTGCACAGAATTCCCCACCTGCGCAGAATCTTGCACTTGCTATGGTTTATGGTTTACTAAAATTTTGATATACTGCTCTTTGAACATCACATCAGGGTGGTTTACAATAATAAAACATTAGAAAAGGAAGAGAACACCAATTAAAATTATGAAAAGTAGTAAACCTGGGTTAGCATAAGAAGGAAGGAAGGGAGGGGGGAAACGCAGAGTATTGGGAAGTTCACGGTGTAGGGACAAAGTGGTGCTCAGAGTTGATATTTGCTAAGTTACCAAGTGGAGTCCAGAGTTGTTGCTTGCTAGGTTACAGCAAAGGGTAAATTAAAAGCTTGACAGAAGAGGTGGGTTTTAAGGGCCATTTTAAATCTAGGAAGGGAAGATTCAAGGCGTAGGGAGGAGGGAATTCCAAAGTGATGGCCCTAAGAAGAAGAAAGCTGAATTTTGAGTGCCTTCCAGGTGGGCATTTGATGGAGATGGTAAATAAATGCTCCTGCGGCTGTGTTTAAAATGCCACTGCAATCGGGCAGAGGAAGCAAGTGGCTGGGGTCAGGGATGGGCTAATGGTGAGCTGGTGGCAGGAAAAGGGGAGTTGGAGGGGTGATTGGGAACTGGAGAGGACTGATGGTGAGTTGGGGGGATGATTATTTAGTTTATTTAACTAGGCTTATGTAACACTTTTCTACAAGTCAAAGTGGTGTACATTCAGGTACTGTATATATATGTCCCTTGTCCCCATAAGGCTCACAATCTGTTTTTGACCTGAGGCAATAAAGGGTTAAGTGGCTTGCCCAAGGCGCACTTGTGGGACTAGAAACCCCAATCCTTCCAGCCCAAGGTTGCTGTTCTCTAGCAGGATTCAAACCCCTGGCTCTCCAGCCTGAGGCAACTTGCCCCGACCACTAGGCTGGAGAGGGTTGTATGCCTGGGGGATGGGGAGAAAAAAAGTAGAAGTATGTGCCTGGGAAGAAAGAAAGAGAGGTAAGGGAGAGATAAGGGTAGGTGCATGGGGAAGGGAGAAAGGAGGTAATTTTACATTTTTTGGCACAGAAATCCACCAGGTGTAAAACATGCTTTACACATGCAAATGTTTTAGGAAATTACTCCCATTCTTTTCTATTTCTATATTATTAGTTGTGTAAACTGCTGTGATATACTTTCATTGGTGATATAGAAAGTCTTATTAAACATAGCCATGAACGTTATAGGCATATCAGATGCACAACTTTGTAAATGCCTATTTCTGCCCAAAAAGAACTGTTTTAAGCACAGAAATGACTTTTAAAATTGCCCTCCACAAGAGTTTTCAAAAGGCAAGTGTCACAAAAGGGTTTATATTTTGTAAAAGAGAGAAGAAAAACAAAAGTTAAAATATAACATAAAAAGTACGTAAAAGAAAAAGCAGAGAGATCATTTTTCTTTCCAGAAATCCATGGAAAAACAACTGTCCCGTAGCCACCAGATGGAATGCAGAGTTTCAACTTGGACAGTAATGTACTAACCCAGAGAATTTCCCTGGCTTAACAGCCTGTATATGGGAAAGTTGCTCTTTGCAAATTAACTCTGTATTAAACTTTCGCACAGAGTTTTGTCGTGGGGGAAGTCTGCAAAAAGATAACTACATCTCAACGAGGTGCTGCTATTGTTATTGTTTCTGTGACAACCAGACCGTGAAGCCCTTTTCTTGCACTAGTTTTCAACAAATTCAAAATTAATAACCTGCTTTGGATGATCTTGCACTGAAAGAACCCATCAATTTTGAATAGAAATATATTTTTGCTCTTAGGGAGCTACACATGCAATTTCACTATTTGCAAGCTGGCTAAGCTGCAAATTTCTTCACAAATGAGGGCTTGCCTGAATAAAGATATATATCCCCAAAATTGTCATCGTTTTATGCATATTTTGCATACATTTTCAGTTTCATGCATTAGCTTCTTGATCTTGCTGCAGATCACAAAATACTTGCAACATTTCTCAAAATAATGGTAAGCCGAGGGTCAAACTTAAGAGTTGCTTTGTTGGAACCAGGAACTGTTTGAAAGTTATATTCCTTTGAGGACTACACAGGAATTCCAAATGTGTTTTTTGTGAGAGCAGAACAGTAAACACATGTGGCCTCCACTGTGTCTGCAAACTTACATACAAATGGTGGGATTTACACATGCATAGACAGATGGACATTTGGACAGATAGACACAGTGGGCCTAATATTCTTCCAGGACAGCTATGGTGCATAACTGTCACTGATGACTTTTAACCCTGGATATTCAATGCTGCGGTCATATTTATTTATTTATCTAGACTTATATACTGCTTTTCACTGGGTCAGAGTGGTGGACATTCAGATACTGTATATACTGTATTTCCCTTGTCCCTGAAGGGCTCACAATCTAGGTTTTGTACCTGAGGCAATGGAGGGTTAAGTGGCTTGCCCAAGGTCACAAGTGGTACCTGGGAGGCTAGAAACCCCAGTCCCTCTGACCAAAGGTTGCTGTCCTCTGTTGGGATTTGACCCCCTAGCCTCTAGTCTGAGGCAACTTGTCTCAACCACTAGGCCAGTCCTCTCTCACCACCCTCCCCATTGAATATCTGGGGTTGCCGCACAGCTCACAAACACACAGAAGCTAACTGAGCAGTGGTGATATTGAGTCGCTGCCCGGTTAGCTCCCACTGGTAAAGATAGGTGCAGCAAAAGCTGGCCTATCTTTTACCCGCGAGTGCTAATCAGGCAGCAGTGCAATATCACCGCTGCCCAGTTAGCGACTGATGCTGCCCCCGGAAGGTCTTGTAACGCTCACAACATGCCCCAAAGTGGTTAGCATCGGGCATGTAGCAGAGATAATCAGGGATATTCAGGGGCACTTACATGGTTTACAGGTCTGCACACCGTGCCAATGCCTTTGAATATCGGGCCTAGTATCCCTTTAGTGCGTTCTCTACTACGACACCAGCAAACCACACAAAGTTAGGCAACTTAATGAAAAATACCTCAACTGTATAGCAGCCCTTATACTAAATGAAAGCAAATTTTAGATAGGACGTGGCGAGGGGAATTGAGACATCCAGATCGGGACATGGAAAATTTCTCCTCTTTGACAAAAGCCTCTGCCAGATGCAGAACCATTATAAAATATGTGTAGAAACGTGCAAGAACGCATGTTGATGCCTCCCCATATGAACACATAAGGAAAAAAGTGTGCAGCTTTACCCCATATGTGTGTGGAAGCAGCTTTTTATAATCACTGCTCCCAATATCCGCGCATGCCGTGATCCTCTCCCATCACCAGCACAAATTCCTCCCACATCGTGATCCTCTCCCACCACCAGCACAAATGATTGGTAGAGAAGGGGCAGGTGCGATCAGATGTTGAGGAGGTGATTGGGGCAGGTGCAATCACCTCCTCAACATCTGATTGCACCTGCCCCTTCTCCACCCATCATCTGATCTGATCTAGCCCAGATCCTCCTGCATTATCCAGTCCCCCATTGCATCAAGATACCCTAACCTGACACTCATCAGACCAAAGAACCTCCCTCTGGCAGATGTCCTCACCCCAAATCCCCTTGATGTCTAGTGGGAGCAGGAGCAAACCAGTCGCTCCTGTTCCACCAGCAATGGATTCCAAAATGGTGCCCATGACTCCTGGCATTAATCTTACAGTAACACTGCTAGAAGTCAGGCTGCCAAATAAGGTGGGAGATCGGATGATGCATGGGGGTCCTGAGAGTCTGACCTTGGCCTTAACACTTGCCAACATCTAGATTTTTTTCCTATCAATGTGGATTATCCTTGTAAAATGGAGGATATGCATTGATATTGTAGACCCCCAAAACCCCTCTCTCTCCACGCCCTAGCCACACCACTTTGCAGTCCAGACATGGCTCAGTTCTCCATGTGTAAATAGAGGATTTCTGAAATTATTGGTGGCACATGCAGATGATTTACATGACTAAATACCAAAAGGATATCTTTATGTGTTTTATTGGCTACAGCAAGGCTTTTGACTATGTAAACCATGAGAAACCCTGGGCCACATTAAGAAGCATGGGTATACCAGAACACCTGATCATTCTCTTGCGCAACTTTTACATTGATCAAGAAGCAACAGTTTGAACAGAACAGGAGGAAACAAATCCTCACAGATAAGTGGCATCATCCGGTAGAACACTGGAGGGAGAGAAGTAAATAAAGCTCTAGCCTTAAAGAGCTTTCCAGAGCAGCCCACCACATATGTTTACAGTGTTCAAGAATGTCTACTCCTTAGCAAGTTTAAACAACTAGCAACTCAACAATACAGCAGCAAAATTGGGGCTATCTGTTATCCTGTTTCCAACAGTAGTCAATCTAGGTCATAAGTATAAAGATTTCATAATGCTTAGCCCCAGAAATAAATAATGACTTTCCCCAAATCTACCTATTAACAGTTTATGGGCTTTTTTTCCAGAAACTTGTCCAACTCCTTTTCAGCCTCAGCTACGTTAATTGCTCTTACCACATTCTCTTGCAACAAATTCCAGAACTTAATTATGCACTGGGTGAAAAAATATTTTCTCTGCTTTGTTTTAAATGTACTTCTTATTAATTCCATGGCCCAGCCCCTAGTCTTTGTGCTTTTTGAGAGACTATAGAACTGATTCACATTTACTTGTTTCATTCCACTATGGATTTTATAGACTTCTTATACCGTATCCTGCCTCAACCTTCTCTTCTCCAAGCTGAAGAGCTCTAATCTCTTTATCCTGTCTTCATATGAGAGTCATTCTCATACCCTTTATTGTTTTAGTTAACCACCTCTGTATCTTTTCTTATTCTGCCATATTTTTAGAGATGGCTACTAGAATGTGTGAGGTAACATAGTATATGACGACAGATAAAGACCAGTATGGTCCATCTAGTCTGCCTAGTAAGCTAGCTAGAATACATGCACCTGCCACTCTGTGTAGGTCACCCCCCTCTATGCCTTTGTTTAGGGTGTACCCGCCGTTCTATGCCCTCTCTATTTGTTGAGGTATAAGAAATAGGTTTATTTTTATTTATCCTGTTGCTATAAAGGGATTCACTGTGTCTGTCCCATGCCACTTTGAATTCGATCACTGTATTTTGCCCCACCACTTCCATCGGGAGGGCATTCCAAGCATCCACCACCCTTTCAGTGAAAAAGTATTTCCTGACATTGCTTTTAAGTTTACCACTTTGCAGTTTCATTTTATTCCCTCTAGTTTTATAGCTTCCCCTTCCTTGAAAAAGTTTGTTTGTTCATTGATACTTTTTAAGTATTTAAACATTTGTATCATATCTCCCCTATCCCTCATCTCCTCCAGGGTATACATATTCGGGGTTATTCTGAGCCACAAATAGCAGCTATTCGTGCCTTCTCCTGCCCACGAATAACTTCCCCATCAGTTTTGCATGGAAATTAGATGGGGGCAGAGAATGGCTGGCGCAGGGGTGGTGTCTGGGCAGGCAGTGGGGGGTCGCCGGCCCTGGACATACAGGGCTAATTCTAATGTTGGCCCTATACATCCAGGACTGGCCAAGTCCCACCAAGAAAAGCACAAAGCCACGTGACTAGAAGAAACCCAGTCTAAATACGTGGTAAGGAGGAAGGAGTTCTTTATTTTGACTAAAACTATGCCACAACGTCCGACACAGGCCGTGTTTCGATTACCGTCTTCAGGGGAATTCTGGCATTCTCTTCTTGTCACAGATGCTGATAAGAAATTCGCAAGGTGCTTTAACCGTGGAGTTAAAGTTCCTTAACAAGACTTTTAAAAGGATCTGTTCCAGTACAAGTCTATTGTATTCAGGTCTATCTGATAAGAAGAGAACGCCAGAATTCCCCTGAAGAAGGTAATCGAAACACAGCCTGTGTCGGGCATTGTGGCATAGTTTTAGTCGAAATAAAGAACTCCTTCCTCCTTACCACATATTCATCCAGGACCGACGACATGTTCGGGGAAGTTATTCCACCTCCGAGGGGGTGGGCTGCGCGGAATAAACACTTTTTGCAGGTGGCCAGCATCGCAACTTTTAAATGGAGCCGCAGTGCCATGGCAGAACGCCATGGCACCGCGGCTCCATTTAAAAGCCCTGACTGAGTTAGCCGGACTGTGCATGTACATGCAGGCCAGACTGAATCGCAGTTCCGTCCTGCACGTACATGCCTGTTCACCATTTTGATCCCGTGGGGCTAGACGTGCCCCGTGGAATCAGAATCACGATCCCCTCTGGAATCAGGCTGATTTAGGTCTTCAAGTCTCTTCTCATATGTCTTCTGGTGCAGGCTCCAAATCATTTTGGTCACCTTCCTCTGAAGTTGCAAGTCTTTTATATGCTTTGTGAGATATGGACTCCAAAATTGAACACAGTACTCCAAGTGAGGCCTCACCAATGACTTGTACAGGGGCATTAATACCTCCTCCTTTGTGCTAGTTATTCCTCTCTGTATGCAGCCCAGCATCCTTTTGGCTTTTGCCACTGCCTTCTTGCATTGTTTCGCCACCTTGAGATCCTCAGAAAGAATCACTACAAAGGCATTAGGAGATTCTAATATTCTTTTTGCTGCTCTGCCTGTTGCCACACACTGAGCATAAGATTTCAATGTATTGTCCATACAGAACCCAAGACAGTATGGATTTACTAGAGGTAGGTCTTAGACAAATCTGATTGATTTCTTTGACTGGTTGACCAGAGTATTGGATCAGAGGAAAGCGCTAGATGTGGTTTGCTTAGATTGCAGCAAGGCCTTTGATACCATTCTGCACTGGTGACATAAATAAACTGAATACCCTTGAGATGGACTCTAAAGTGTCTGACAGGGTTAGAAACTGGTTGAGTGGGAGGCGACAGAGGGTGGTAGTAAATAGAATTTGCTCTGAAGATAGGGGTGCTACCAGTGATGTCACAGGGATGGGTCCTTTATCGTGTTCTTTTTAACAATTTTTTGTAAGCAATATTGCAGAATGTCTGTCAGGAAAGGTATGTGTCTGTGTGTGTAATACCACAATCTTCAACAGGTAAGCAACCTAGAAGGTATGGATAATATGGGAAGGGATCTAGTAAAGATTGAAGAATGTTTGAGAATTTGGAAGCAAAGATTAATGCTAGAAAATACAAGGCCATGCATTTGGGTTGCAAAAAAACCAAGGGAGTAGAACAATAGGAGGGGTGAAGTACTTCAGTGTATGAAAGAACAGTGGCACCTGGGGGTGATTTATCAGCTGATGTTAAAGTGGCCAAACAGGTAGAACAGATGAAAAGGCAATGATAAAAGACAGAAGGATACTTGGGTGCAAAAGAGGGATGGTCAGTAGGAAAATGAAGGCTATAGTGCCTTTGTATAAGTCTCTAGTGAGACCTTATTTGGAGTACTGTGTACAATTATGGAGAGCAGAGAGCAGCTACTAAAATGGTCAGTGGTCTTCATCATAAGGCATATCGGGATAAATTTAAAGATCTCAATATGTACATTTTTGGAGGTAAGGCAGAAGAGGGGAGATATGATGGAGACATTTGAATACATCCCTGGTTTAAATGCACATAAGGTAGTCCTCTTCCAGTTGAAAGGAAGCTCTGGAATGAGGTTTCATAGGATGAAGATGAAAGAAGATATTTCCTCATATTATTCTTGGGTCTATTTCTTTATGGAAAGGTGGATGCATGAAACAGCCTTCCAATTTGATGGTGGAGACAAGAATTGTATCTGAATTCAAGAAAGCATGGAACAAGATTCAATCTCCAAGATTCACAATTAACGCAACCCCAACTACAAAAACCGTTAGCCTGATACCCCTCCTGTTACATATCCACTCTTTACATTACAACCCTTAACCATGCCCTCATTTGATCTTTAATCCTCCACTTCTATAACACTGTACATAGTTTTTCCCCTGTTTTTCCAAGTTTGTATCCCATGTTTTATTGTAAACCCAATGTAACTGCTACATTGTTTTATGTTCTGTTCCACTGTAAACCGCACTGATTGTAATAGCGCAGTATATAAGAGATGCAAATAAATAAATAAATAAATAAATACAAGTGCAGAGAATCTTTGAGGGGATTGCAGAACTTAATAGTTCCTATGCATGGGCAGACTGGATAGTCTGTATGACCTTTATCTGCTGTCATTTTCTAGTTTTCTGTGTGTCTGTGTAAGTGAACCACCCCCCCCCCACAAAAAAAAAGTGGGTATTTGAGAGTGTGCTAAATAATGTAGAATCAAAGGTAAATGGTCACTGTATGCTGCTGAAGAGGTGGCTGCTGGGGAGGTCAGAAGAGGAACAACACTAAGGGAACAGCCTTCTGTGCTAGCAGTGCTGGAAAGTAAATATTTGGGGGGGATATGCAAATCACTGTCTGCCTTTCCTCTCCTTTCCTATCCTTGATTGAGTATGCCTGACCACTTTCTTTTTGCTTCTCTCCTGAGTAGTTCTCTTTCAATTTTCTGGTTTTATCTTGTGTATTTTTGACTGTACACTGCTCTGCTGTGTTTTTATTGAAGGGTGGTTAAGCAAATAAAATAAACCATAAACCATGCTGAAGGAGCAAGGGTAATATTTGCTCACATTTATATCTATTATTAAGATTTAACTTTAAATCTATAGATAATAGTGTAGAGGAATAAAATGTACACATTAGACAGAGGGTGGAGAAGTAAATATTGGTGCCGGTGGAAATTACTCACCCTAAGAGAAATGGTTATCAGTTGAGTTTGTCAACCGTGGTGTCTCTTTTTTCCCATTCTTGAACTTTTTCTTCAGAAACAAATGACTTACACTGTAAGACAAGAGAACTCAAACAGTTCAGTATCATTTATTACTGACTCTAGGCCGGGTCTTGTAGACAAAACGTATTCTAAAGACGACTCTAGCTCACACCACTTCGGTTGTTTTTGAAGGAGAGTCCACTGTTGTTTCCCAATCTCCTGGAAGTGAGTGTGGTCCACTGATCCAAGTAATCAATGCAAGAGGTGTATAAAGATGACACAGATTGCTTGAAACCTGCTTCATGAATTTTGCCTTCTTCAAGATCTTTTATCTTCTTTCTGATTGTCAGAGGCAAAAACACTTCATTCTTCCTAGTTTCTAACTTGTTTTTAAGGTCACCTGTATCATTGAGCTTTTTGAGACTCAATTTTTAAAGTCGCATTTTGGAAAATCACTCTCTGACTGTGCAGAAAGTACAGCCAAACCTCTGCTGATTCATTCTCAAAAAAAATTTTGTTACTACCCCTCCTAGTAGCCCCACCAAAATTGCAATTGGTATTGTCAGCAAACAAAGCCAAATCTTTGGATCTTAGCCCATTGATCTCAACTGTATCAAGAATGTACTTGGAAAGAATGTTTGAGGTTTCACCTTTAACTTCATGGACATCAAGAACTTTTACCTGAACCCCTTTCTTGGGAAGAAAGTATCTTACTAAATTAGGGCATACTTTAATGCTTCCATGGTTTGAACAATCACAAAAAAACTGTTAAAAAAACTTGTCTCAAAAAGGTCTCTCTTGAGGGAATCAATAGAGTGAGGTGTGAAAACATTACAGACGATTGCTTCTGCTAAGGTTCACGCACAAGAGTATTTTTCATCAAAACATTTTTTTAACAACTTTGAAGTACAGTCTGATGACCGAAAAGAATGGTTATGGACGACACAGTGATAAGCCCTTGTACCCTCAGTTGTAGCTAGTGACTGAGTTTCCTCATCAAAAGTTTGACTTTTAAAAAAAGATGTCACAGTTCTACTTGAAGAAGCACTTACATCTGCTGTCTTGTGTTTGTCCATCCTTAGGTGTTGAAAAATGTCACCCTTTCCTGCATGTGCAATTGAAAAGGAAGACCGGCAATTGTTACAAAACACTGTGCTATCACCATACTGTTTTGTTAATAAACAGGTATTCATTTTGTAGTTGGCCATTAAAAACACACATTCATTTTGTCATTTTAAAATGAAAATAAAGTCTAAAGATGAACTAGAAACTCGCACCCTAGGCTAAGAGCCTACACAGATGACAAAATTAATGAAATCAACTGACCACTGATCATGATACTGATACTGATGTTGGTCCTAGTATCATAGGCACCAACTCTGTGGATGCTTGAGCACCCTCAATATTTTCTCCTGTAGGTCTGTATATCTGTAGCAAGAAAAAAAAAAACGCCATGCTCCAGAGCTGCAGGACAAGGGAGAAAGGAAAGTTTCTGTATCCTAGCTACTGCTCCCACCTCCTCCTGCAGCCTATTGGCTGGCAGTGTCTGACTGATGGTTGCCTGGGCCCTGGAGAGGAAGCAGAGCCAGCTTTGGGGGACTCAGTTGTTTAGGATTGCCAACCATCTAAATTATTTTAAGATTCTACAACTTTGTAAAGTAGCTGTCTTGGTCAGAATGACGTCTAAATTGTCTGGGTACTTTTTAGAGCCTAGCTCTACAGCTCACCAGTGCTCCCCCCTCACTGTGTAGAGTAAGTGGTAGGTTCCAATGAATGGAAAGGCTGCACTAGTCACAGGAAGGGTGGGCTGATTTTCTGCATAGGGTCTAGGAGAAAGTCAGTGGAATAAGTGGGTTTCTTGGAAGGGGTGAGTGAGATTGCTGAGAAAGGGTGGAAATGTAAGAGGAACGGGGTAAAGTGCGAGGAGGCTATTGCAGGCAAAACAAGAACTGGGGGCATTGAAGTAGAGGAGTGCAGAAGCAGCACAGCACCAGTAGACAATCAGAGACAGAATCTGTCTATGAAAGTGCTAGTGTGTGCCTGATTTGGGGGGTGAGGGTGAATGAAAGCATGTGCATTGTATTTCAGTCACACAGAGTGCACGCATGTGTATATATTTCTGTGTCTCTGATGGTAATAGTCTCATATAAACAGAGCTTCCCTTTGAAAATTTCAGCAGGTATGGAGAAGTCCACTGGTAGAAATGTGGAGGAGTGGGATACTGAAGTGATACAATTCCTGGGACAAATCCCGTATAATATGGGATGGTTGGTCACTTTAGGTGGGTGCTAACTCGCATCACATAAATACTTTTGAATATCATTCTCACTGGTTGCAAGTAACAAAACCTCAAAGCTGTCTTTGTCTTAAAAGAAAAGATAAACTATACCAATTGCAGCTGAAAACATGATACTTTGTGTAAATCATAAATTTTACAACACAAAGCGCTCTCCATCATGTATGCTAAACTTTACTTTGATCTAAGAAACCATGCGCTACTCAATTTTTTGACAGCTATGTTAAGCAAAGTCTGAACAATCTCTGATTAATTATGCAAGCAAAGGGTTAATTCTGTACCTTGATTACAGATCCCTCTGAAAGCTGCCATTTCTCAAGAACAATTTGTGCCTGCAGATTGAATTTCCAAGTTTGCAAATTGGTCTAAATAACATGCGCCTTATTGAAAAGCAATTTTCCATCCTTTTTTGCCTGACTCAGTACTTCAAGAGAAAGACGCACGAACAGCTGAAAATTGCAAGGAATCTGCAGAATGATACAATATTCCTCAGACTGCTGGCCATTTTTAGCCAACCGGCAGGGTATAATAGTAAAGGATGTGGGCATCCTGACTCCCACATTTTGGTAATACAGATAAAAGGGCTTTTCTTTATTCAATCTGTCACAAAGTACCTCTGCATTTTAAACTTGGTGCACTAAAGCTTATACGGAGTGGGATAATATGCAAGTATTTAGCATGATACCATATTTGCTAATATGTTAGAATGAACTGCATGTCGTGATGGGATGTGCGGACCCATCACTAGGGAAAGAGGACAAAGCAGGGGTTTCAGAGCAGAAATCAGTCAGCAGAAAGGGGAAATAGCTTGCAGGCACTCAGGTTGCATTGTGTGAAGCTGACAGGACCCCTAGGCTGGCATTCTGGTGAGTGAGAATCTGATTGGACCAGTCTGGGTAGGAAGTGATAGAACAGATGGGTTAAACTCAGAAACTGAGAGAGGCTTCTGGCTCCATCCTTGGAAGGTCAAGGGAAACCTTTCTCCTTGTCATAGGGTCCAGTTTATCATTTATATTTACAGTGCATTTTTCCCAGAAAAAAAGGTGCCGGTACTCAAATGTAAGGCTCTTTCATTACTACATGAGGACCATGGGTCAATATTAGCTAGCAATGAAAAAGGTGTCAGTACTCTGTACAACTGCATACCCCCTCAAAAAAAGCCTGTATATTTATAGTGTTAAAAGTTTGATACTGAAGTAGTTGCGGGCTGTTTATTTTACTTTATGCTTCCATTTACCTTTTTGTGTTAAAGAAAGCTGTTTTGTTTAATAAATTTGCCCTTAGAGCTAACATTTCTAGTTAATCGATTAGAATTACATATTGAGCACTTAGGTCTGTCACACGTGGTACAGGATGACCACCAATCCCATTGCTGGTTATTACTGGGAGATGCATATTAATAAAGTTAGCCCAGAAACGCATTGAGTTAATCCAAAAAAAGGTATCACTTTATTTTCATTTGTTGTTTTTCCTTTGCTTTATCAACCATCAAAGTGGACTAATACGGCAACCACACTACTTTATGGAAAATGGATAAAAAAGATTTAATACGGCCTTTTACTGAAGTGCAATAAAGTTTTGTAATTTCTATACAGTAATTTCTGAGATTGTAAGCTCTGATGAGCAGGGGCTGTCTTTTACATGTGTCTGTACAGCTCTGCATATGCCTTGTAGCTCTATTCAAATGATCAGTATTAGTAGAAATTATCGTACAATAACTGCAAAGCCTCTGTATTAACGGTTGGGGCATTCCAAGCATCTGCTCACACATTTAATGTGGAGAAAACAAATTTACCATGTGGCAGCTGTGCTGCAGTTAACTGAGATGCACGTAACATCACCTGTTGAGGTGTTATCTGCTGCATTTATAGCTAATGCATGGCATGTTACCTGTGTAGGAGCAGTAGCCTAATGAGCTAGAACCCATGCAACCAGGGTTCAAATCCCACTGTGGCTACTTGTAATGTTGGACAAGTCACTTAACCCTCCATTGCACTGGGTACAAGCTTAGATTGTAAGCCCCTTTGGGGACAGGAAAATACTTACTGTACCTGAACTTCTGAAAAACAGTGTGAGCACAGTGCTTACCCATTCCCCACTATGCAGTTAGCATGGGAATTAGCACAAGCTGCCATGTTATTTGCAAGCATGGTGATGCATTAATTCCCATCTTAACTGCTTACACACTTTAGTAAAAGGACCCCTAAATGTCATATTGTCAAAGAAAATAAGCAGCATAAAATGATATCCGCCTTTCTTTGTTACCTCTGCAATAATATACAGTGGTGGTCAACATTATTGGCACCCTTGTAGTTCAACCCCTCCAATATCTCCTAAAAAAAAGTAGCCAGTGAAATGACTTTGGGCTATATATGCACACATATTCGACACAAAAAATCAAACAAAACAAGACCAATTTAAAAAGGAAACAGTAAAAAATAGCATAAAAACTGGGACATTACCAGGACATGATTATTGTCAAAAAGCAAGAACACACTCTAGCAAAACAAACAATGCTTCTGTGAAAAAAGTGGACAATCTTCAATTCTCAAACAATTTCTCTGCATTAACAATATACCCGGGAGGTCTCAGAACTTGTCGGGCTGTTTGATTGACATATAAATGACTTCCCTTTAGTCATTATATCACCCGCCCCTTTGCATCAATGACCTCTCTAGGTATCGGACACCCACAGGAACAGTGACAACAGAAAGACCACAGCAAAAGAACAGCACCAACTTAACTTCAACGCTTCAGCTCATGTGGCCTTGAAGATTGTCCACTTTTTTCATAGAAGCATTGTTTGTTTTGCTAGAGTGTGTTCTTGCTTTTTGACAGTTTATCACTCTGCTACTTTGACCGTTTTTTGATAGGACATGATTATTGGCACCCTTATAAACAATTCAAATAAGTTTGAACAGAAGAACCACATTCCCATTGCAGTAGCATTAGATGCACCTGGGATCAATTGTCAGTACTCACATGACTTGAATCAACCAATGAATGATGGTTCTAATGTTTAAAATGGCCACATTCACTCCCTGTTTCATTTTCACAATGGTGAAGACAAGAGAGCTGCCTGACACTGTCAGAAAAGCCATTATCATCAAACATCAACTTTAAAGGGGTACAAAGCCATCTCCAAAGACCTTGGGATTCCTGTGTCTATGGTTCACAATGTTATTAGGAGGTTTTCAGTTCATGGAACTGTCAAGAACCTCCCAGGATGCGGTTGAAAGAGGAAAGTTAATCGAAGAAATCTTTGAATGTTAGTGCGAACTGTTGGAAAAACACCACATACAACATCCAAAGAGCTTAAGGCTAACCTGGAGCAATCTGGAGTGATGGTTTCCATCTGCACTATATGCCATGCACTAAACAATGAAGGACTTCATGGGCAAAGGCCAAGGAGGACCCACTGCTCATAGACAGGCATAAAAAGGCACGCCTGTTTTTTGCCCAAACCCAACTTGATAAACCATAATCTTTCTGGGAAAATCTTCTGTGGACAGATGAAATCAAACTTGAGCTCTTTGGCAATGCAGATCTGCGATACATTTACAAACGAAGAACTGAAGCTTATAAGAAAAAAAAACACCCTTCCTAGAGTTAAATATGGTGGAGGTTCCATAATGTTGTGGGGCTCTTTTGCTGACTCAGGACTTGGATACCTGGAATGTATTAAAGGTATCATGAAGTCAGAGGATGACCAAGGTATTTTGGAGTGAAATGTGCTACCTAGTATCAGAAAGCTAGATCTGGTTCAAAGGTCATGGATCCTCCAGCAGGACAATGACCCAAAACATACATCCAAAAGTACAAAAGAATGGTTAAAAAGGAAAAAATGGACTGATTTTTAAAATGGCAGCAATGAGTCCTGATCTCATTCCAGTCGAGAACCTTTTGGAAAGCTGAAATCTGCCATTGATAAAAGGAATTCTGGAAACATTCAGGAGCTGGAACAAATCACATTTGAAGAGTGGGATAACTACCAGCAGACAGATATATGAAACCTATAGATGGCTACAATAAACATTTGGAGGCTGTCATCACTACCAAAGGTTTTGCAACCCAATATTAGTGAACAGTGTCAGTAATCCTGTCCAGCTCATGTGGAGCCTGATCCAGGAAGGGGCACGTCTGGGCCTTCCAAACATCCCAAACTAGGACAGACCCCATTGTACCCTATTCTGCTTGCTGTAGCAGGATCAGCTAAAGGGCCGGCCTGTCATGCCCCTTCAGCAGTCATGGGGGACATACAGCCGGCAGGATGGCCAGGCCTCCCCCCTTTCCCGCTGCTGTGCTGGTGCTGAACACCCCCCTGACCATCTCTCCCACAACCCAACATTCGGCGGGTGTGCCGGGGCTAGGATCGGGCAGAGGGACATTACCTCTGGTGGTTCTGTTGTGTTTGGGGGGGGGGACTGTTGGGCTGGGGTACACAGGCGTCCAGCACTTATTCCACTTCCAAGGAATATTCCACCTCCAAGGTGAATAAACTGTGCATCCCCCTGGTGCTCCCTGGACATTCAGGGCCTTGACCCAAATTGGCCCTGAATGTCCAGGTACCTTATCTGTCCACGCTCTGCCCTCATGCCTCCCCATCTCAATCTCGCCACACAGAGCCTCTGTGCATGTGGGGAGACTGTCTCAGAATCTGTGCAGGATGGCTAGCGGAGCTGCATGTCCCACCGGGATGTACAGCCCCGCTAGTTGCCTTACAGAACTGGGCCCATTTTGTTTTTCTCAGAAATTACGACATCTAAGTTTCACAGACATCTTTTTTTTTGTTGTATACCTTTGAACATACTATCAAAATAGTATGATGACATATAGTTAGAATATTTCCAATTATTTCTCAAGATACTGTGCACAGCATACCTAAAATGCAAGGGTGTCAATAATGTTATCCACAGCTGTAGAACAGGGGTTCTCAACCCTGTCCTCAGGACACACCGAACCAGTCAGGTTTTCAGGATAACTACAATGAATATGCATGAGAGAGATTTGCATACAACAGAGGCAGTGCAAGGAAATATCTTTCATGCATATTCATTGTAGTTATCCTGAAAACCTGACTGCTTAGGTGTGTCCTGAGTACTGGGTTGAGAACCCCTAATATAGACAGAGAGTGAATACCATCAAGTCAATGCTGACTCCCGGCGACCCAGTCCTTGGGTTTTCTTGGCAAAGTGCAACCAAAAACAGATTGCCAACCTTTCTTCTACATAATAAGCTGACAGCACCTGATATTCCGAGGTGATCACTAGACAGAGTGGAGGCAAAATGACACAATCTGCACAGGACTTTCTCCAGGTACTATAACTGAATCATTACCTGGGTAAATTTCCCAGGCTAAAAACTGCCCTCCGCTCAGTGGCCAAAAGTATGCGCAAAGATTTCACCTGCACTTGTAGGTGCAGGGAACAGGGATGAGGTAGGGGGAGACAAAAAATGCAGGAATGTATCTGAGATTTTCCTACTGGTGGGGTCACCTTGTTTTTCACCTCTTAAGCTTGCCTTTCACGAAAGCAGTGATCAGGATTAGTGTCCTGGCACTGAAGCTCTGATCAGTAAGAGAAGGGGTTCAAAGAGTGAGAGAGTCTTCAAATGAGTGTAACACACTCCTAATGAGTGAGATTTGGCATCTCTAGGATACTGCCCAGGGCACCAGGACCCGGGAACAACAACACGTCTTGTCGGGGGAGTGGGGTTGCCAGCTTTCTTATGCCACCGCTACAGTTACAATAGCAGTAGGAGCTGTTCCGAGAACATCCACAACTGCCTGGGAGGAGCTGTGTCATCGGATTCTTGCCAGCCAGTATCATCATCTGAAGAGATTCGCCAGCATGAGTTCCCTCCCTGGGCTGCAAAAAGACAATAGACCCTGCAACTAAAATTACTTGACTTGATATTCGGAACTAGTGTATCTGTATAATTGTGGCTGTTGCCTGGATAATTTCCTTACTTGCCACTATCCGTGGATATTCAGCGACACTATATAGAAAGTGCCACTGAATATCCTAACAGACCGCCTCAATTTTGTCCGGGGTGGTGCATTGGAGAAGCATTTCTGCACATTTATACCTTTGGAGAAGAGAATGTGCGTGCAACTGGAGCTCATCATACCAGCCTATTTTGTAAACGCATGTAGACACCTATGTTGCCTTTATAAAATACGCTTAAGAACATAAGATATGCAATACTGAGTCAGACCAAGGGTCCATCAAGCCCAGTATCCTGTTTCCAACAGAGGCCAATCCGGGTCACAAGTACTGTACCTGTCCGGTTCCCAAAAGGTATACAGATTCCATGCTTGTCCTGGGAGTCCGCAGTGAATTTCTCGGTCCATTTTAATAATGGTTTCTGGACATTTCCTCCAGGAACTCATCCAAACCTCTTTTAAACCCTGCTACACTAGCAGCTTTTACAACATACTCTGGTAACAAATTCCAGAGTTTCATAATGCGATGAGTGAAAAATATTTTCTCCGATTTGTCTTAAATATGCTACATTGTTGCTTCACTGCTGTCCCCCAATCTTTCTACTTTTTGAAGGCGTAAACAATTGATCTGTGTTTACCCGTTCCACTCCATTCATTATTTTATAGACCTCTATCATATCTCCCCTCAGCCGTCTCTTTTCCAAGTTGCTCTATAGCCACTCCATCTCCTTCCCATTCTTTCTCTGTTTAGCAAAATACTTTTTACTTGCCTTTCCTGTCCAAACCTTTCAGTCCTCCTAATTGATCCATTCCTCTGAGGTGCATTTAAATCTAAACAGTAGGTTCAAGCCTGTAATTGCTGGCAAAGAAAATTCTCTAATCAAACAAACCAGCTTTAAAATTCCGATTGATTGATATAAAATAACAATAATGCCCTTTTTACCAAAATCCCACTACACAACTGTGGTTTTCTCAGCAAGCTACTGCAATGGTTTTCTTCTGTATTCTGCACTCTATGCAGGCAGTCTCTCATTGAAGTACTGATATCACCTATGGGTGAGGAAATGACTTATATCAGGCATGTCCAACAGGTAGATCGCGGAGGGGTCAGAGGTAGAGTGTCAGCCCCACTTGGCTCCATCTCTCCAGCAGCTCGACCCATCTCTAGGAGAGAACTCATGCCGGCAGATCGTCTGCCGAGGGCTTGCCACCACTGCTGATCCTTTGCCTGTCTTTTTTCCCTGCCTGCAGGAATCTTGCCTGCGAGTGTATTGGGGGTGATTGTTGTTTTCGTGCCAATAGTTTGTGGGTACTCCAGGGGGCCGCCGCCCGTGCTCCGCAACAAGACGCCACAGGCCCGGCATCATACCTGGTCTCCTGCCTCTCAGAATCACCCATTCCTGCCCCCGTCCCAACACCCCTTAGAAGTGTGTTATATACCAGGCGATATCCATTTGCCCGGACTTTACCTGAATACACTTACCGTATTAGTTGTGTCGTGTGCTGGTCGTTGGTCACTTTATAGTTCGCTTTCATTAAACGTTTTCAGGCAGACACAACAAAGTGTCAAGAATTTGGTGATTTTGGTGGGCTTTTCCAATTTTGTTCTAACTTGCCTATGCCTTGCCTTCAAATTGGTTATTTATTTATTTATTTATTTATTTATTACAGGCTCTTATATACCGCTCTATTCAGAATCAGCGCGGTTCACAATATAACAACATACCATAACAACAAACTGTTAGGTTTTACAGAGAACAAGGTCAGAGAACTTGGATAAAACATGGGACGTCATTACTGCAACTATTTACAAGAGTATTTACAAGAGTATTTACAAGTATACATAACAGGATTTGTTCTTAGTTTGGGTAGTGATTAAGATTGGTTAGTTGGTCAAGTAATATTGGGGGAAGAGGTGGGATTTGAGTGCCTTTCTGAAAAGGGATAGATCAGTGATAGCACGAATCTCTGGGGGTAGAGCGTTCCAGTACTTAGGGGCATAGAATCTGAAGGCCCTGTTAGATGTCACTGATAGGCATTTTGTCGCTGCTTTAGGGATGATTAGAGTATTTGTTGATATCGTTCTCCTGGATCTGTTGGGTGGGACGGCCTGAATGAGGTCTATTAGAGAGGAGGAGGTGATGCTTTTAGTGGCCTTGAAAGTTAGTAGTAATGTTTTGAACAATATTCTGCCATGTATGGGGAGCCAGTGGAGTTGCTCTAGGATGGGTGTTACATGGTCCCTTCTTGATGCTCCGTAGAGGACTCTAGCAGCGGTATTCATGGCGAGTTGCAAAGGGTTTAATGTGGAGTGTGGGAGGCCTTGGAGAATGGCATTGGCATAGTCAAGGTGTGGTAAGGTTAAGGCTTGAAATATAGTTCTGAAGTCATCAGGATCAAGCAGGGGGCGAAGATGTCGAAGAGTCCACTGTGACTTTTGCTTGCCTCTGCAATTTTATTTTGCCTAGCCTTTGCGTTGATTCTACACTGCAATTTTATTTCACCTTGCCTTTGCGTTGATTCTACACTGTGTGCATTTGAACTTGTTTGGCGGTATTTGATTTTATCTGGTTTGCTGGACAGGTGTTTGAGTTTTTTTGATGATTGTTTGGTGGTATTTGATTATTGGTGCCAGTATGATGAATTCTTATTTTTACTTTTAGAACTGCATGTGTGGTTTTGGCATCTCCAATCCTTATATTGCACATCATCCAGAGGTCTTCAGTTCCTATTGATCTTTAATACTTTGGGACAGTGACAGTTTTGGACCAGATTCAGCCAGTGTTTATAACTAACTTAGCAGATTTGGCCTTCTTACATCCAGCCACCCCAGTATAATGAAGATGAGTGTTCCAAAGAAAAGCAAAACCTACCACTTTCATGATGAATGGGAAATGGACTATTTCTTCATCATGGTGAAAGACAAGTGTAGTTGTCTAATTTGTAACGCCCCAGTATCCTTGCCCAAAAAGGGTAATCTGGAATGTCATTATAAGGCTCTGCATAGAAATAAGTTTGATGCTGATTTTCCACCCAAAAGTGAAATTCGTAAACCAAAGCTCAAAGAACTTAAATCGAAATTGGCTACTCAGCAACAGTTGATGACAAAGCCAAGGTCACATTTGGACAATGCAACCATAGCATCCTTCAAGGTCAGCAACCTAATCGCAAAGAAATGCAAACCTTTCACTGAATTGTATGGGGAATTTGTAAAAGATTGTTTTCTTGAAGTAGCTGACAATCTTTTTGAAGGATTTAAAAATAAGAAAGAGATCATAGCTGCTATTCAAGATATACAATTGTCAAGAAACACCGTCGTGCGGCGAATAGAAAAGATGTGTGGAGACACAACTGAACAATTGTTGGAGGATGTTTCAAATTGTGTTGCTTTCTCACTCCAACTGGATGAATCTACAGACATAAGAGACATAGCCCAGTTACTAGTCTTTATCCGGATGGTTTTTGAAGACTTCACTGTTAAAGAAGAAATACTTGGAATGATTTCTTTAAAAGGGAGAACTACCGGTCAGGAAATATTCAGTTCTTTCCATTCTTTTGTGACAAAGTGTAATCTTCCATTGCATAGACTTGTTTCCATTGCTATTGATGGAGAAAGACCAATGACAGGTGAGATTAATGGTTTCATAGCTCTCTGTAGACAGCATGATGACTTCCCAGATTTCCTTTCTTACCATTGCATCATTCACCAGCAAGTTTTGGCAAGCAAGAAACTCAATACAAAGACTGTCATGGACATCACTTTCAAAATTGTAAATTCAGTTTGTGGAAGATCACTTCAAAGACAGCTTTTCAATCTTACTCTTGATGAAGGGGCAGCAGAAATCATTTTGCACACAGATGTAAGGTGGCTAAGTAGGCACAAATTTCTGCAAAGATTTTGTGATTTGCTGAATGAAATAAGAAGTTTTTTGAAGGAGAGGGAAGATGACCAAGCAGAGTTGGAAAATGAGGAGTGGATATGTGATCTGGCATTTCTCGCTGACTTTACAGGTGAATTAAGTGATATGAACCTTGAACTACAAGGTAAAAACAAATGCATTGGCGAGATGATGAGTACAGTTTCATCCTACAAGAGCAAATTTGAGCTAATGATGACTGACCTTGCAAACAACACTTTTGATCATTTTCCTAATACGCAGGACCATCTGTGACAATATCCAAATTTTGTTTTTCAGAACGAGAAGTATGTGACAGAAATCTGTTCTGTCATCCAGGAATTCAAAAATAGATTCTGTGACGTCCAAAAAATTGGAACAGTTGTGGAGTACTTGTCATACCCATTCAAAGTAGATGTGGACATTAAAGAAACTGCAGCTGCTATCAGTAAAAATTACTCATTGAACAAGCCATCTCTTGAAAACGAAATATTAACCCTTAAAAATGACATTTTTCTCAAGACCCCTGCTGAGCAAGAATCGTTTTGGAAGCTAGTGCCTAGAGACAAATTTCCCAACTTGAGAAGATGCAGTGAAGCTGTACATTCCTGTTTCGGTTCAACTTATTTGTGTGAATCTGCGTTTTTCCATCTGAAAATGACAAAGAGTACACAACGTTCCAACATGACAGATGAACATCTCCAGGATTCCCTGAGGCTGGCCCTCACGCAATATTCACCTAACTGCAAAAAGCTGGTGGATGAAATGCAGGTTCAGACGTCTCACTAATGAGCAAGAGAGAAATATTAAAGATTGTGCAAGATAAGCCTGGATCAATAGACCTAAATTTAACACAAATTAATCAATAAAATTAAAGAAAGTTATTAAGACAGTTAAAGAAAGTTATTACTCAATAAAACTTTTAAGAAAAAATGTATTTTCCATTTCCCCTCATAGTTCTTACTGGATCTTCGTCTCTCTGTTTTGTTTTTGCTTAATTTGCTTAACAGCTGATCACATCCAAGTAAATGACAGAAGGTTCATTAAAAATGGGGGGGAGGGGGGGAATCCTTCAACTTTATCGGGTTAAAATTTAATTTGAAACTAATTTGAAACTTAATTTTCATGATGGTAGATCACCTGCACTTTTGGCCGGAAAAAGTAGATCACGACCTGTTCGAAGTTGGACATGCCTGACTTATATGAATACTGTATAATATTGAATGGAATTTCTAATGAAAAAAAGCATATTGATCCTTGTTTGAATCCTATTTAATAGATTGTGTTAAGAAAAGTAGGGTGCACAACAACTGTGCCCTGCAGTTTTAGAAGCAAATACCAGAACAGAGTACGGTTTTACCCTGAGTATTGTATAATTTGTTTACCTTTGCTACTTGTATTCCCCTAGATCAATTGCTTGATCAAATTTATTTATTTATTTATTATTTTTAACTTTTCTATACCACGCTATTTGACATCAGTGCGGTTTACAATTAACAATTTTGTACAGGGCAGGGGAGATGCCTTGTGCTTACATCGAACAGGACATGATAACTTGGATACATAACATTAAACTATATACATCCAAACAAATGAGAGATTATTATACAAATGTATTGTAAACCTACATGGCCATTTCAGGAACCCTGAAACATAAAGGCTATAAACAGCAAAATAAAAAGCATGGTCTTATGCTCTTTTTGCATCCCTGCAAGGGGCATTAATAACCATAATTTCCAGAGGGATAGCTTTCAATAAAGAGGGCCTACCCTGCTGTCATGTTTTCAATACTACCTACAACAGTTACAATAAATTAGAAAAGAATTTACCTAGTTAATTAATGATGTGCAATTCAGGTATTGATCCCCAAGTTACTCTTTTCTAGTTCATGAATAGCAATTTGGATAACATTCACAAGATAGATTCAATTCAGTCATTCATCGCCATCCAAAGATATGAAACCAGAGAATTCCATTCTTCAGTGCTATGGGTTGTGCTTGTTCCTTGTGATGCTAGGTCTTAATGATACTGCTTAACCAACCAAGGGGATTTGTATGTACTTTGTAAATTCTGAGACTCTTTCAGTAGATGCTTCATTTTTATACAGTAGCATCTTCGTTAAGAAACATTTCTCGAGGGCAAATGCTCTCAATTACCATTTCCCTCTATTGTAAGCATTTTATATGCAAGTCATTTCCCAAACAGAAAAATAATCACAATGCTATAAAGGGAAAGGGAAATCATCAGTGCAATTTCCATAAATAAGAAGCATTTTGCCCAAATAAATTATCTGTCTGAAAATTGCTGACCCTGAAGGAGTCTAGGCTTTTCATCGCTTAGGGAGAAGGAGTTCCTGGGGATAAGATATGTGTGTGTGGATTACATTGTCAAATTTATGCAAGTAAATCTCAATTTCACAAAGGGGAGATAATTAAGGAGCCGATGGAAATTATTCTTTTTGAATTGTTGAAGTGGTGCTAGACACCTCAGAGATACACAGAACTGCTCTCTCAATCATTGGAGAGCTTGGGTCCAAAGAAGTAGGTAGCTGACACCAACGCCTGTCTAAGAGCAAGTATAAATGCTGATGGGGGAATTTTTAAAAATATACATGTATTTCCATTGAAAAATGGGAAATAACACATTTTTTTGGACTGCCCAAACTTTACCCAGAAAACTTCCTCTTTAAATCTGTGCATCCCATGATTTCAAAGGGAATTCTCATTGCAAAATCAGCACTTACATATGTAGCCTATTTATACATTTAACTGCTGCTGTTTACATACATAGAAATTGCTCAAGCCTTCTAAAATGATCTCCTCTATCTATAAAATGAGATTTGGAGACAATCATGTAGACCAATTCATGTCATTTACTGATATTAACACAAATGTGTTGTCATGAGGTGATTTGTGCTTTTATGTATCTCAAAAAATGCCACTTGCATTCTCTCCTAATAAATAAGAAAATCAATGCCACATAGATGATATCAGTTTGTAATGATCAACGGCACTCCTTTTCTGGAATTCTGCCATTAGCATGGAAATAGAAATGAACCAATCCAGCTCTCTTAATTAAAAGCAAGTTGAAAACTCACCTAGGTGCAATCTGGGACATCCATATCAAAATGTCTGTACAACAGCCATCCATGTGCAAGTTTCATCCCGATTTAGAAACTTCCACATGCCCGAAATGGACGGTAGCAGGCCCAGTCACTTAGACACCTCCATGATAAAAGGTTAGGATGGGACGCCTATCTCATGTGGAATGCACGTTCCTGCGTGCTATTTTGCAAGCAGAACCATGCATCGGCGTGCTGACCAGGAAACAAATGCCCGTGTGTCCCTTCCATCTTTTTTGTCATGAAATGTATTGCAGATATCAGAGTACCATCTTCTCTACTCTCTCCTGGTACTTTGGTGCCTATTCATGCCCTGGAGCAGGAATAGACATTGACATTTCAGCTGGTGGGTTTAGACATGCTCACCATTTCTGAAATCGGCCATGCGCGTATAACTTTTCCAGAATGCCCCGGACATGTCTCCACTATGCCCCCATCCAACATGGACGTGTTCATCCTAGAGATGTCCACATAGCCATCTTTGTAAAATGGCTCCAAAGGTGTCTTCGGGATTTGCATGTCTACGTGCCCATTGTTAGACATCCAATTTATGAATTAGGGCTTCTAAAATTACCACCTTAGTGTGACATACTGGCAGGTTTCTCCTGTCCTCTATTCACAGACTCAGTCATGATAAAATGTATTTCAGTAGAATAACAGGGGATGGATGAATGGATAGGTGAGCATAGCATGGGTGGTGACCAATAGTATATGTGAGTTGTGTGGATGTATCTGTATATCAATGGAAGGCATTTAGCTGTTTATCTTTGGGGATGTATAGTTGGGATGTCACAGAATGGGGGGATATGCATGCGTGTGCGTGTGTGTGTGTGTGAGTAAGAGAGATGGAGGTTTCGTGAGTGGGGGTATGCTTTTAAGCAGTGGTGTCAGAAGCTGTGCTTACTGTATGTGTCAAGGGTGTGTGTCACAGACTGTACATGTGTATGCATGAATGTCTGCATGTGAGCATGTGCATGTTGGCAGTGTCTCTTGGGGCTATGGGTGTGTCATAGGAAGTTTCTCATAGTGCATATATTAGTGTGTGTCATCAAAGCAGTCGATTGATGTTTGTGTGTATATGTTTTGGGACTGCATATATGCCGGCAGTGTGTACTGGGGGCTTGTGTATGTATGTGTCAACATATGTTTGGTCTGCGCACATAATGTCAATGTATATTGGAGATATGTGTGTGTCTGTATGTTGGAGCTGTGCATGTATTGACAGTGTGTATTGGAGACCAGTGTGCATGTGTTGGCAGTATGTGTTGGGCATCGATATGTGTGTGTCATGGAAGGAGTGTTGGAGTGTTTGTGTGTGTGTGTGTGTGTGTATTGTGATGGCGAAGATGGTCAGATTCCCATGGAAATAGAGGGAATACAGGAAATTTCCCCTAGGCAGAGGCAAAAAGAAAAAAAGGCTCACTTTAAAACCAAAGTCAGCATTGAAAAAAACAGTCAGTCAGAACTTGCTGGGCATAAGCCACGCCCCAGGTCCATAATAGCTAAGGGTGCTGATACAACTCAGCTGGGGGCGGGGTGGAAGGAGAGCAGCAAGTCACATGCTTATAAACCCATGTGGGCAGAGAAAGTTAGTTCACCGAGAAGTTCACGGCAGAGATCAGATGAGAGTGCACTGAGGAGCTCAGGACGGAGCTCAGCGTTGAACTCAGAGGATAGCTCAAGGAGTGCAGCTGGAAGGAAAGGAGCTGCCAGCATTACACACTTCCCAGGAGAGGAAGGGAGACTGACCCCATTCTCAGAGGAACAGACTGAAGAGAAACCTTGTTCAGGTCAGGAGCTATATTCCTGGAGGGGAGATAATCAGGCTGCAGATATCCTGAAACCATATGGCTTCAGCAGGAGCAGAGACCCATTCATGAAAGGACGTCTCAGAGGTAAAACTGATTATCTTAACAAAGCCAAGTCTCAGGAAGACATAATAGCCAGCAAGCTTTATGCATTGAGCCAGAAGCCAGCATATGGAAAAGTCTTTAACCATGAGAGAGCTAATGTGTTAGAGCTACTACAAAGTTTATTACAGAACCAGGAAGTAATTGAGAAGCAGAGGTATTCTGTTCCCCGAGCAGAAGCACAGGTGTCTGCTGATGAGGACTCAGACCTCTCCGGTTCTATGTGTGAATCAATGGAGATTGAAGAAGAGGTTCCATTAACTGATCCAGAGATTTGTATGGAATGTGATTTGTCACAGGTAGTCAAGTAAAGAACTGTCTTTTGCATCTGCTACAGAAAGGTATAGTTGGTTTGGATTACCTAACCTTTCTAGAGCCAGAAGAGTTTTAATTAGAGTGTTTGCTGTGCTGAGTGAGACGTAAGAATGCCTAACGTTTTAAAGTCTCATGTGCTCTAATTAAGAACCAGGAACAAGCTCTGAAAGTTTGTACAAAGAAAAAGTTTATTCTGTGAGAAGAGGTTTTGCATTTATCTTGAATAAGAAAAAGGAACATTTGTGTTTAAGCATTTTTGAGAAAAAGCCTTATTTGCCAGAAGAAGGATTTTTTTCCTAATGCTGAAGAAAGCTGTTTTGATTTTCTTATCTTGTATTTTTGTTACTTCGAGTTTTCATGTAATGCCAAGCTTCATATTGAAGTTCTCTATGCCAAGGGAGGCTTAAAAATAAAAAAATATTCCTGTTTGCTTTCAACTCGGCTCCAGCTTATTTAAGCTCACGACTACAGGTGCTTTGAACTACGACTCCCAGGAGCCTTTGCACTGGGTAGTCTCTTGAAAGTAATTATCACACCTTATCCGACGTCAGGCAACTGCCTAGGCGGACGACGGGGCATGACAGTATATATATATATATATATATATACTCCTATCCCGGCACACACCCATGTAGGCACCCCCACCTCCGCACCACACACACACACACACAGTCACCCCATCCCTGCACCACACACATACACAGGCACCCCATCTCTGCACCACACACACATGCAGACAGCCCATCTTCACACCACATACACACACAGTTCAAGCTTAATGATTAGTGGGAGTGTTTTTTATCTTTATCTTTATTTACACTTTATATACTGCCCTTGTCGAGACATTAGGGCGGTTTACAATAAGTAAAACATGTCTACACTATGAGAAAATAGAAAAGAATGCCATAAAAATATAGAAAAGGATAGAAGTAATAGATCATTAGCAAATAACCCAAAAAGCAATATTTAAATAGGGTATACAAAGGGTATCACATGGGGGGTTGACGGCCTGTTCAAACAAATGGGTTTTTAACAAATTTTTGAATTTTGGGTATGAGGGTTCTAAACGGAGGGAGGGTGGCAGGGCATTCCAAAGTACGGGGCTGAGGAAGAAAAAGGTGGCACGTCGAGTCTGTTCTAAATGGGCTTTAGAGGAGGAAGGTAAAGATAGCCGATTTGCATGCAATGAACAGAGTTGACGATAGGGAGTGTGGAGAGAAATAAGATCAGACAAATAAAGTGGGTTTGCTGTGTGAATAGCCCGATGTGTCACAATCAGAAATTTATATTGGAACCTGACACAAAGAGGCAACCAATGAAGATGGTAAAGGAGGGGGTAATATGATCGGACTGCTTAGCATACTTAATAAGACGGGCTGCTGTATTTTGTATTAACTGTAAACGTTGAAGCTGATAGGAGGGTAAATTAGCAAGGACTATATTGCAATAGTCCAACCTACTTATGACCAAGGCTAATACTAGAGTAGTAAGTGAACTGGGAGGAAGCAAAGAGCGAACTGCTCTGATTTGACTCAGAGCAAAAAAGGAGCGGCGAGTAAGGGTTGACACATGGTTGTGAAAAGAAAGGGAGGAATCCAAGGTCACGCCTAAATAACGGAAGGAGGAGGTGAGTGGGACAAAGGCAGAGTTAATTTGAGGGGCAACAGTGGGACATGAAGTTCTCAGAGAAACCCACATGGCTGTGGACTTAGCAGGGTTCAGGTGGAGAAAATTAGCGGCAAGCCAAGAGGCAATATGAGTAAGGCACTGGTTGAGTTGCGAAATATCTGGATGGACCGTAGAGGTATGGAAGAGAAGCACAATATCATCGGCATAGATGTATGTAGAAACTGGATATTCTTGAATTAGAAGTGGCAAAGGGGAAAGGAAAATATAAAATAACAAAGGGGAAAGGACAGAGCCCTGAGGCACTCCACATACTAAAGGAAAGGGGGATGAAGGCTGATCATTAAGATGAACAATGAAAGAACGGGAAGTGAGAAAGGACTTGCCCCCTTCTACCTAGGGGGCAAGAGATCTGTGAAACCTTTGCAATAGGTGTAAACACCAGGTGGCAGATCAAAAGGCCATTTTGAAAGACTCCTTCTATCCAAGCAAGGACTGTTAATCATCCAGGAAGTTGGTCACAGCTTACCTCAGCAGCACAGGCATAAATAGCTCAACCAGAGCTCTGTAATCCTCAGTCTTGAAAGACTAGAAAAGGGGACTGTTACTTCTGGAGAGAGATCTGCAATTGTGAGTATATACTTCTGGGAATTTTCTGAAAGGAATTCTTTTTATTAAAGCTAATTAATCTGTGAACCCACTAATTTTTGTTAAATCAGTCAGGGCCTAGTAGCAGCAGTTTAAGTTTACATTTAAAACACAGAAGAGAGCTTTCTGGTTAAATTTAGAATCCAGCAGAGAGCTTGTAGTTTAAATTTCATAATAAGTTAGAGCCTAGCAGCAGCAAAGAGCTATAATTTAAATCAAATAAGAATATAGCTTACCTCAGCAGCACAGGACAGGGTACTGTGTAGCAGCCCTCTTTTAGTAAGTGTTATTTCCCTCCCTCCCTCCCCACACCCACCCACCCATGGGATAATCGTAGCTTTATAGGTACTTACACATTTTAAAAGACAGGAGGTGCTCTCAGGTGAAGCTCATTACCCAAATCAGTCATACACTAAGGACACTTTCAAACTCATGCATAACATAGCCCCATCCTTCCTCTCCAACCTAATCTGCACACAACCACCCAACAGAAGCAGAAGAACCATCAACTCTAACACCCTCTGTGTACCGGCAGATATAAGATCTGTCAAAACCAGTACTAGTAACAGAGCATACTCTTACACAGCACCGACACTCTGGAACCAACTGCCACCGGAACTGCGAGCTAGCATAGACCTGATCGACTTTAGAAAAAAACTCAAAACTCACCTTTTTCAGATTCAGTACAATCTGAGTTAGTCCACGTGGACCAAACTGTGCCACCCAAAAGAACCATGCATGTATATATGTAAAAAAAAAAAAAAAAAGTACATATGTACATAGGCACTCCTTGTGGTCTTCGGCAAGCCACTTAACCCTCCATTGCCCATGTTCCCTGTAAGTATTAGCGTATGTGTCTCATATCCCCTCATGTTAAATGTATCCCCCAATTGACCGCTTTGACCTGGTGAAAAGCGGGATATAAATACAGCTAAATAAATAAATAAATAAATATGTAAAGTAACCCAATTACCTAACTACTGTGTGTTGTGCTCACCTTACAAATCACCTGTATATATTCCAAATTATTCTCTCCTGATTTGACAGTTTCCAATATGTAATCTAATCCGCTGCTGATCGCTGGAAGTAGCGATATACAAATATATGCTAAATAAATAAATAAAAATAAATTAAGCTTCAGGTGAACAAGGTATATTAAACATATTAGGTACAGTTTTATTGGCAACCCTTAAAAAGTAAAGAACTTAAAGATCTAAACAAAAACTTAAAACTAAGATGCAGAAAGCAGTCCAGCAGCGAGATGGGAGCTTTCCAGTCTTTTGCATTGAGTGTCACATTTATGATTTTCTCCCAGTTGGTGAGAGGTCTTACGTGTGCACTAGGTGCAAGGAGCTCTTTGCTCTCAAGGAACGAGTCCGTTCTCTAGAAGCTAGAGTAGCAGACTTGGAAAACATAAGACAGGCAGAGAGGTACATAGACGAGACCTACAGGGATATAGTCCTAAAGTCCCACCTCCAGTCTGGCAGCATCCCTGTTGCCATGAAGGAGAGAGGTCACATGACAGGAGAGCATCACCCTGGTGTGGCAGGAAGTGATCCTGTAACTAGGACCTGTCCTCCAGGTGATGTAAAACCCTCTCGTACTGCGGAAGTTTCTCCAGGGCCATGTGCCCATGAGGGAAGGGTTAGGACAGCCGTTATAGTTGGTGATTCGATCATTAGGCATGTAGATAGCTGGGTGGCTGGTGGACGTGAGGATCGCCTGGTAACATGCCTGCTTGGTGCGAAGGTAGCGGACCTCACGCGCCACCTAGATAAGGTCTTAGATAGTGCTGGGGAGGAGTCTGCTGTCTTGGTACATGTCGGTACCAATGACATAGGAAAATGTGGTAGGGAGGTTCTGGAGGCTAAATTTAGGCTTTTAGGTAGGAAGTTGAAATCCAGAACTTCCAGGGTAGCGTTCTACGAAATGCTTCCCGTTCCACGTGCAGGACCCAAAAGGCAGGCAGAGCTCCGGAGTTTCAATGCGTGGATGAGACAATGGTGCAGAGATGAGGGATTTGGATTTGTTAGGAACTGGGGAACATTCTGGGGAAAGGAGGGGCTCTTCTAAAGGGAAGGGCTTCACCTTAACCAGGATGGAACCAGGCTGCTGGCATTAACCTTTAAAAAGGAGATAGAGCAGCTTTTAAATTAGATAATAGGGGAAAGCCGACAGTCACCCAAGAGCGGATGGTTCGGAAGAATGTATCCTTGAAGGATAATACCAAAAGCAGAGAGGTTCCAAAAAAGAGTAAAGTAGCCCAAATGCCCTCGAGTATGGAGCAGACAGAGCTTAAAGATCCCAAATTACCCATGTCTACCAATAGCCAAATTAATATGAATAAAATACAGTCTCTAAAATGCTTGTATGCAAATGCTAGAAGTCTAAAAAATAAGATGGGAGAGTTAGAATATATAGCACTAAATGAGAGGTTAGATATGATTGGAATATCAGAGACATGGTGGAAGGAGGACCACCAGTGGGACACTGTGATACCTGGGTACAAACTATATCGTAATGATAGAGCTGATCAAATTGGTGGAGGGGTTGCGCTCTATGTTAGAGAGGGCATTGAGTCAGAAAGGATTAAAGTTTTGCAGAAAACAAAATTTGCTGTAGTATCTCTATGGATTGAAATTCCATGTAAAAAGGGGAAGGCGATGGCAGTGGGGGTGTACTATCGACCACCAGGCCAGAATGAACAAATGGATGATGAAATGCTCAAAGAAATCAAGGAAGCTAACAAAAGTTACAGCGCAGTAATAATAATGGGTGATTTCAATTACCCCGGTATCGACTGGGTCAGTGTCACGGCACGACATGCTAGGGAGATAAAGTTCCTAGATGACATAAATGACTGCTTCTTGGAGCAGCTGGTTCATGAACCGACCAGAGGGGAAGCCATATTAGACCTAGTCCTTAGTGGAACACCAGATCGAGTGCAAGAGATAAGGGTGTTGGGGCCACTTGGCAATAGTGATCATAGCATGATCGCCTTTGATTTAATTAGTGGAGGGGGGATAGTACGGAAATCCACAGTACTACCTTTTAACTTTCGAAAGGGAGACTATGATAAAATGAGGTAAATAGTTAAGAAAAAACTAAAAGGAGCAGTTGCAAAGGTTAAAGACTTACATCAAGCTTGGGTGTTGTTGAAAAATACTATCTTGGCAGCCCAGACCAGCTGTATTCCACGCTTTAAGAAAAGTGGAAGGAAGTCCAAAAAACTGCCAGCATGGTTTAAAGGTGAGGTCAGAGAGGCTGTTGTTGCCATAAAAGCATCTTTCAGGAAATGGAAAAAAGAGCCAAACGACGAAACCTGGAAACAACACAAGCACTGGCAAGTCAAATGCAAGGCATTGATAAAGCAGGCAAAGGGAGAATTTGAGAAGAAGCTTGCTGTGGAAGCAAAAATGCGAAATAAAGATTTTTTCAAGTTCATTCGTAGCAAAAAACCTGTGAGAGAGTCAGTTGGTCCATTAGATGATAGAGGAGTTAAAGGGGCACTAAGAGGCGACAAGGCGATAGCGGAGAGACTGAATGAATTCTTTGCTTCGGTCTTTACTGAGGAAGATATAGGGATGTTACCCATGACTGAAGTGGTATTTAAAGGTGCGGAAGAATTGAAGGAAATATAGATACATTGAGAAGATGTATTACAACTATTAGATAAACTGAAGAGAAGCAAATCACCTGGGCCGGATGGTATATATCCAAGGGTGTTGAAAGAACTGAAATATGAGATTGCAGACCTGCTATTAGTAATCTGTGAACTATCATTAAAATCATCTCTAATATCTGAAGATTGGAGGATCGCCAATGTAACACCAATTTTTAAATAGGGTTCCAGGGGTGATCCGGGAAACTACAGACCGGTAAGCCTCACGTCAGTACCGGGAAAAATAGTAGAAACCATCATAAAGAATAAAATTACTCAGCATGTAGATAGTCATGGCCTAATGGGAGACAGCCAACATGGCTTTAGACAAGGAAGATCTTGTCTTACTAATCTGTTGTGTTTTTTTGAAGGTGTGAATAAACAGGTGGACAAAAGTGAGTCGGTTGATATAGTGTATCTGGACTTTCAGAAAGCCTTTGACAAGGTCCCTCATCAGAGACTTTTGGCAAAACTAAAGAGTCATGGGATAGGAAGCAGTGTACTACTGTGGATCAAGAACTGGTTAAAAGATAGAAAGCAGAGGGTTGGGCTAAATGGCCAATTTTCCCAATGGAGAAAGGTGAATAGTGGTGTACCCCAGGGATCTGTGCTGGATCCACTGCTTTTTGACATATTCATAAATGACCTGAAAAGTGGAATAACGAGTGAGGTTATCAAATTTGCAGATGACACAAAACTATTTAAAGTTGTTAAAACCCAAGAGGATTGTGGAAAATTGCAAGAGGATCTTGATAAATTAGAAGACTGGGCATCAAAATGGCAGATGAAATTTAATGTGGACAAGTGCAAAGTTATGCACCTAGGGAAAAACAACCCAAACTATGGTTACACAATGCAAGGTTCCACATTAGGAACCACCACCCAGGAAAAAGATATAGGCGTCATTGTGGATAACATGTTAAAACCCTCAGCCCAGTGTGCAGCGGCAGCCAAGAGAGCAAATAGAATGCTAGGTATCATAAGGAAAGGAATGAAAAATAAAACAAAAGATATTATAATGCTTCTATATCATTCCATGGTGAGACCGCACCTTGAATATTGCGTGCAATTCTGGTCGCCGTATCTTAAAAAGGATATAGAGTTATTAGAAAACGTTCAGAGAAGAGCCACCAAAATGGTAAAGGGGATGGAAGGATACTCCTATGAAGAAAGGCTAAAAAGGTTAGGGCTCTTTAACCTGGAAAAGAGATGGCTGAGGGGAGATATGATAGAAGTCTATAAATTAATGAACGGAGTGGAACGGGTAAACATAGATCGATTGTTTACGTTATCAGAATATAGAAAGACTAGGGGACATGCAATGAAGCTACAGGGTAAACTATTTAAGACTAATAAAAGAAAATATTTTTTCACTCAACGTGTAATCAAACTCTGGAATTTGTTACCGGAGGATGTAGTAAAGGCTGTTAGTGTAGCTGGGTTTAAAAAAGGTTTGGACAAGTTCCTGGAGGAAAGGTCCATAAACCATTATTAAGAAGGGACCCTGAATATCAATGCTTGACCCAGTACAAGCATTGCGGAACCTGTGTCTTTTGGGGAAACTGCTAGGTACGTATGACCTAGATTGGCCACTGTTGGAAACAGGATACTGGGCTTGATGGACCTTGGTCTGACCCAGTATGGCATATCTTATGTTCTTATGGAACCATTTCAGCACTGTGCCCCGTAAACCAGCATCGTACAGACGAGAGAGAAGAGTCTGGTGATCAATGAGGTCAAATACCGCGGATCAATTTAAGGAGACAAGAAGTGTAATATCTCCACGGTCATGGGCAACGTGAATCTCATTTAATAAAGCCAGGAGAACAGTTTCCATACTATGTCCTGCCCGGATACCTGCTTGTCGAGGGTGAAGGGCATTAGTAGACTCCACGTGAGATGCTAGTTGGGAAAATACAAAATGTTCAAGCAATTTAGCCAACAAGGGGAGATTCGAAACAGGACGCCAATGGGAAAGAACAGAAGGATCAAGTGAGGGTTGTTTTAGGAGTGGATGGACAGTAGTAGATTTCCACAGAGATTGGAAGCACCCTGATGACAAACTACTATTGAGAATAGAAACTATAATAGGCACCAATTGTAAGGAAGGCTCACTCAGCTAACGTGAGGGAACTGGATCTAGTTGGCAAGTGGTCTTTCTGGATTTAGACAGGGTTGTGAGCATTTCAGCAGAAGTGATGGGGTGGAAAGAAGACCAGGTATGAGCGACAGCTCGATTAGAGAAGGGAGAGGCCTGATATACTGGATCAGGAGAAACTACTGTCCCACAGGAGGCAGACAAGGAAGAGGGAGGAGAAGAAAGGGGGAGAGGAGATAAAGGGGAAGGCAGAGGATTAGAGGGGGGGAAGATAAAGGAGAAGGCAGAGGATTAGGGAAAGATAAGCGCAAGTTATGGACTTTTTCAACGAAGAAAGAAGCAAGTGATGAAGGGGCCGGTGCTACAGCCTGCAGAGTAGAAGAAGAAGAAGTCCAGGAGAGTTTGCGCAATATTGAGTACAATTGTTTAGTAGAATTTGCAGCCTCAGCAATTTCTGAGGTATAGAAAGAAGGTTTGGCAGACTGGACTGAAGAACGGTAATCCGCATACAGTTGCTTAAACCGAGACATTGATGGGAGAGGGAGGAGGAGGAGTGGGGCCACTGTCTCCTGTTGGCATTGTGCAGTGGTCCATTAAGAGCTTGATTTAGTATGCTTTTTTTCATAGAAAATGGGAAAGCAGTCATAGTAAATCAGGCCCTAAAACCTTAAACAAGTAACTATGATACACCTTGGGAGAGGTGGGTGCATGCACCGTGACCTAGATTTCAGCAGCTGGCCTCTGGATTCCAAGAAAATTTGCTACGTCCCATCTACCTCTAACATCAGACATCAACAGATGGGGCAGGATGTGACAGAGCCATCTCAGCATGAGCTGGGGATATGTAAGTGCCCTGGCTGCTTCCCTCCTAAAGGCAGCCCTGACATCTGCTGTCTTTTGTTTTGTACAAAATAGGAAGAAATGAATTTGTTTCTCTGGTGTTGCACTGCATTCAGCGCATGGCTTTCTGAGGTTTTAGTTGTCTACATATTTCTATTTTCACTTTGTGGTCACTTATTGACGAAGGCCTTTCTGTAATGTGTGTGTGACCAAGACTGTTTATTCTGTTAGCATGGAATTTCTGTTTAAGAATGTGTAGTAATCTGGCTTATTCAGCTTTCCTAATAGGTTTATTGATGTTTTAGGGCCCACTGAGGTATTTACAGTGCTGCCTTCTTCTAGGTAGGGTGCTTTTGAAGTTTTGGAAGTTAGTACTGGCATGGTAGATTTATTTGGTCCCTAATGACTTTTTGTTTTAATTCCAGGGCCGGCCAAATCATCAGGTAATCTAGACGATTGCTTCTGGGGGTCGGTGGAGAGTAGGGCATTCAAAGCTAAGCAATAAATTATGACAGCCACGGGAAAGATACGGCTTAAGACTTGCTTAGGGTGCCAACACTTCAAATCAACTCTGGGACTGGCCCTGATTAATTCACAATGGGCCCCATTCCGTACAGGACATCCATGCCCCTGTACACCCAACTGGAATCAGACGTACAGGGGCAGAAGCAATTCTGATCCCGCGGGGCACATCTAGCCCTGCAGAATCAGAATCGCGACTAAGCCTATACGTGCAAGCCTGGGACCCAATGCTGGTCGGTCTGCACGTACAGACCTCTACCCGGCTAACCCAGTCAAGGCTCCTGAATGGAGTCGCAGCACCATGGCGTCTGTTGCCATGGCACTGCAGTCCCACTTAGAAACCGCAGTCTCCAGCCACTGACAACTTAATGCATTCGCCGCAGCCTGAGCCCAATCCGGTCTCCCAAGGCCAGGGTCCGGCTGCAGGGAATCTCCTGTGCTCCCTCCACTCTTTCATGCACCCCGGGCCTGCCGTCTCCCCCCATCTAGGAAATCTTATTCCACCTCAGAGGTGGAATAAGTTCCCCATTCCGTCTGCCGGCCCTGGATGTACAGGGTCGACAGCTGAATCGGCCCTGTATGTCCGGGGCCGCAGACCGCTCACAGCCTGCCCTGTTTCTGCCTCCGCTCCGCCCCTTTCCAGACCCTTCCAGCTTCCCTGTACAAACTCCCTGCTCATATGGGGACATTAGTCAGGGTCAGCAGAGGGGGCCAAATAGCGGGGAAGGGCATCCCAACTGGACATCCATCCCCGCTATTCACTGCTTAGAATGACCCTGAATATGCTTGGTATTGAGAGAGCTTTTTCTCATATGGTAAGTTTCATGGGGAAGGTTCTAGCTCAGTTCTGCACAGATTGTTGAGGAATGGGCCAGGGGATGGGGTTTGGTGGATGCAGAATATATGTTTGGATTTAATACCATATGGGAGAGCAGATGTGCATTGGAGGGACCTGAGAAAGGGACTGTGGCTGAAAAGGTGCTGAAGAATTCAACCTCTTGTCCCCCTCCCCCTTGATATAGTCTGAAGATATTAAAGCCTGCATCGTTGCCTCTCTGCAATTATTTTTATGGACTGGGCAGGGGCGGGGCAGGGGACAGGTATGGGCAATAATGGCTAGCCATAGGTGGCGGGTTTTTCTCTTTCAAACAGTTGGCAAACCTATTTCCCAGCACAGCCCAAAGTCACCAGGAAATAATTCAAGGGACTCATATGCTTGAGAATCCAGCTTCCTGGTAGTCCATGTCCTCCCAAAGCCAATTCCATGGTTGTGCTTGTTCCAACTCTAGAGGAAGCTTGCAGGAATTGCAGTAAGCTTGCATGGGGGCTAACTGCAGGCTGGAGGAGACCTTTGGTACAGAGGAAGCTGCTTTATATCTTCTTAACCCTGCCAGGGAGAAATATCAGCCCCTCCTATTTCCCCAGGTCCCCAGGAAGCCATCCACTTCCTGGCTTCACTCTTCAGACGTAGATCCCTCCAAGGTGCAGGGTAATCCTTAAATCCAGGGCTGGATCCTGCCAAGCTCCTTCCCCTTTGACTGACCTTGGGCTCTTCCTCCCCTTCCCTGCATGGATGGCTTTAGCTCTGAGGAATTCTCAGGGCTGGATAGGACCTCTTTCCCCTGGACTCAAAGGCAGCTGTCTCTGCCACAATACTTTGGAGGAAAGACAGGAGACAGGAGATATGATAGAGATGTTTAAATACCTCTATGGGAGGAAAGCCTCTTTCAACTGAAAGAAAGTTCTTCTGTGAGGGATCATAGGATGAAAGTGAAAGGAGATAGACTCAGGACTAATTTGCGGAAATATTTCCTTATGGAAAAAGTGATAGATATGTAGAATAGTCCTCTGTGGAGGTAGCAGAGACCTGGATAGTATCTGAATTCAAGAACGCATGGGACAAACACAGAGGATCTCTAAAGGGAAAAAAGGAAATAAAGTAATTGGTATGGAAGGGTAGACTGGATAGGCCATCATGTTTCTATGGGACATATATACCTGTATATATATATATATATATATATATATAGAGAGAGAGAGAGAGAGAGAGAGACTTGGCACAATGGGGGGGGGGGCAAAGAGAAATAGGGGAGAGGTCATAGGGAGCGAGGTATGCTGGAAACAGTGGCATACAAAGATGAAGGTGGATGCTTCCCACAGGGGAGTGAGCATAGAGCTACAGAAATGAGATACTGGATTTGACAAGAAATAGGGAAATTGAGTAGAGATGCTAGAACTGGGAGGAAATAGGGAGAAGGGCATGCAAGCTAGACATGGGGAGAGAGGGAAGATTTTGAATATGGAGGGAAAGTGATGGGGGGAAGTTGGATGGTGATGGAAGAGGGAGGGTAGAGATGCTGGACAGAATAGGGAAGAGAGGAAGGTGAGAATTAAGGATAAACTGGACAATAAGAGGCTGGGGAAAGAGAGAAGAGGGGGAGGGAATGGAAGGGTTGGGAGTTAAGGTTGAAAAGCAAGAGATTGAGGACAAGATGGTAAGAAGAAGAAGAGAAATCTGAATCCATACAGAGATGAAAAAAAATACATGTAAGAAAGCTGAAAGAAAAAAGATCAATGTCAGATGAAGAGGAGAAGAATAGCAGATGGACTTGAGATCCTGGAAAGAAAAGAAAATGTAGGAAAGCAGAAACCAGAGACTGAAACCAACACGATTAAAAAAATTAAATAGTCAAACAACAAACATAGAAAAAAGTATTCTATTTTCAGTTTACAGATTGGAATATATCAGTTTTTGTAATTTACATGTGCTTTCTTTATATTTCTATTTCTCTGGCTGCCCTACATGCAGTCTGTCTTCTTAGGGTTTCAGTTTAATTTTTGTCAACACTCGTATTTCTATTTTTAGTTTGTAGTTCTTTATTCTGTACTTGGTGTTCTAAGTGTGTGACTGGGGCCAGGTTTTCTGTTAGCATGGAGCTTCTATGTAGGAATCAGACTTGCTGGGTTTTTCCAGTAGATGTGTGGATGTTCCACAGGTGCGCTCCATGTTGTCGGAGTTTTGGAATGGTAGATTTGCACTATGGGTTCTTGCTTTTTCTTTGCTTCATGTGTAAAGTCAACTGCAGGGTGTTTGAGGTTGTTAGTGGAAGATGGATTGTCTTTGAGATTTCAGTTTTGTGTCCTCGATGATGCCAGTCTGAAATTTAAAATATATCATCAGTTCAGATTCAAGACAATCTCAAATTTTAAGGGAACATCTCAGTTTAATTTTATTTAGTCGCCTCATTTCCAGCTCTGGCACGGTCCAGTCTAGTCTGAATTTTGAATTCAAAGCTAGTCGGCTACCAGGATTAGTTTTTCTCATTTTATCTCTTCCCTTCTCATCAATAAACTGGTCATAGCACTAACTAAATAAATCCAATATGCAGATATTTATAATGATTTGGTTTTCTGGGTACATTAAAGTGATTTTAAGTTAATTTTGACTCATGATTGTTATTATAATATATTGTTATATTTTATATTGTAACCTGAAGTTTAAGTTAATGTTACAAGCTTAGTTTAGTTTCAGTGTACAATATTATGCATATCCATGCCCTGATAAATTTTGGTCTCATGTAAACTGCTTTGAATAGTAGAAAGGCAGTATAGAAATAAACTTAAATAAATTATGTTTATCTTATTGTAATGTCTGTTTAATAAATTGTGCAGAAGTCGCCTAGGATTTTAGATGGGCAGCATATACATTTTAAAATAAAATGTATGCAAATAAGTAAATATTTATGCAAATGAGGCACCACAATGAGTTTCTGCACATGGCCCTACAAGACCCTTGGGCTACTCCTAATCCTAACCCCCCATGGACAGGAATGCCAAAAGGCCACTGATTGCACAGCTTGCTGAAAAAATAGTTAATAAATTTGCTTCACAGATGGCTGAATAATGGGGGGGGGGGATTTTCAAAGGGAGAGTCTACGGGTGGGGGAGGAACAGCAGGAGAGGGGTTGGAATGGGGAGGGAAGGGATGAATGCATGGGAAGTAATGGGTACAATGTCCATGTACAGAAAGCACACCCCTGTCCTGCCACACATGCACAGGCACCTCCGCACCACACACACATATAGGCATCGCCGCATCAAACACACACACACACAAGCACACCCACCACTACACCACACACACACACACATGCACGCAGTCACCTCCACCTCCACATCATACACAGACACGCAGGCACCCCCACCTCCACACGTCACACCCACATGTACCCCCACATCCAAACCACACACACACACACCGGCACCCCAACTCCGCACCACACACACACAGGTGTAGCTTAATGAGTCAGTAGGGGCGGTGAGAGAGGGAGGAGGAGAAGTAGGGTCACTGCCTTTTGTTGGCATTCTGAAGTGGCCCATCAAGAGCCTGATTTATTAAGCTTTTTACCATGGAAAATGGGAAAACAGTCTTAGGGGCATGTTTACTAAACATTCCTAACGTGCGGGGCCGCGCTAGTGTGCCTGTGCCATATAAGGAGTGGGCGGTTCAGGCAGAAAATAGAAAAAAAACGGTAGTAAGCAACCGGATGTGTGCGCGTCGCGCTAATGTGCGGGGGTTGACATTAGCGCATGGAAAGGCAAAGTGGCGCGCTGCTGAGTATACAAAACAACAGAGCCGTAGTACAACGGTGAAGACACTGACCAATGGTGCAGGGGCCATGGGTTCAATCCCCCAGTGTGTGCAACGACAAAGGTCAGCTGAGGCAGTAACTGTAATGATTAAAATTGTTTTAGGAGGCAAATTAATTTGGAACGGCATAAGGCGGCGCACAGTTATTTTTGGGCGGCATAAGGCGGCGCACAGTTATTTTTGGGCAGCAGAAGGCGGCGCACTGGTCCCCTTGGGCAGCAGAAGGCGGCGCGCTGATAGGCACAAGGCGGCGCGCTGATGCACAAGCACAAGAACAGAGCCACAGCACAATGGTTAAAACACTGACCAATGGTGCAGGGACCAGGGGTTCAACTCCTCACAATGCCCAGTGAAAAATGCCTGCTGAGGCAGTATGTATTGTGCTGTAGGAGGCTGTATAATTTTATTTTGTTATCACTACTAGCAAACGCACTCTCCCAGCATGTTAACATACGGCGGCCCATAAGGCACATGTTACAGTGCACTGTTCGCCAAGGCACCCTTGAATGTCCCCTATAGGGCAGCATGTATGTTGCGACACAGGATAATGTATAGTGCACCCTATAGGGATGGCAACCATAAGGTGGCCTACAGGGTGCCCTATGAAGCACCCTCAGAGGCACCTAATGGGTATAGTAAGCTGAGGGTGGTCTTGCCGGCATAGACATATGTACAGTAAATAAAAATAAAGCTGTGGACAGCCCTACCAAAGGGCCCCACTGTGGGTTTGAACCCATGACCTCTGGCTGCACAGGCAGTGATGTAACCATTGCGCTACAGCTCCATAGCTGTAAGCAGGCCCCTGGCTGGCTGCAGATAGCCTACACGTCACCTCACAGACAGTCTGCTGGTGTCAACAGGATAGGGTTAGGCCACCCGTACCCATGATGCACTGCACATGCAAATTAGCTGTCCGCAGATGGACACAAGATGGGGAATGCATCCCCACAGCACCTCGGCCCTGTTGGGGGAAGTGACCGGGTGCACCCACACAGCACCTTGGCCTAGTAGGGGGCACTGACCGGGTGTTTTACTGGCACAGAGTAGCCACACACCATTACATCGTGCGGGTACTGTGCTCACCCTGAGTGTGCAATGAGGTGGCCAGGACCAGGTCAACAACACCTGCCATGGCTGATGGAGGCCAAGTGGGCGTTCCAAAGCAGTGTTAATGTGTAAGATAGCTAGTTTCTGCACAAACACCATGGATATCCCTGTCTGCCGCCATCAGGCACCCCCCCCCCCCCCCCCGTGGCAAACATGGTCCCCATCAAGGGATCCACACTCTACCTTCCCGCAAAGGTGGCAGTAGAGGGCAACATCCACCCCAGTCCTGCTGAGGAACCCCACCCCCCCCAGGCAGGCAGCTCCATACACAGCCATAACACAATAGCAGACAGACATAAGCCCAGGGTATGGTAAGTTGCACTCCACCACCATATATTCCCCTGCAGCAAGCCAACAGCCACTGCACCCTGCAAGCCATTATAGCAAGACATTTACCAGCTACAAACAGTCTGCTGGTTAGTCCATAGTGCATGTTCCCAATGGAGATGCATGCACCCAGAACTGGGCTGTCTGCATACACAGCAAGCAGATAGATCAGTGACTGGGCCCCAAAGAGAAACTCATATCTATCACATGAGAGAACTACTATACAGCACGAGGGGGGGGGGGGGGCCTAGCCATGCTGTGGTCACTGCACAGTCAGGGTGAGCGTGATCCCCCAGAAGGACATGCTTTGGCCACCCTGTCTGTGTAGGTGGTGGCCGGACACTACAATATCCCAGCCAATGTCCCTGCCAGGGCCCTATGCCCAGTGCAGATGCATCCTGCCCACGCCACCCTGCCCTGGCTATACCCATGGTACCTTGCACCTCATTATGCACATTGGCTGGCCAATACTGGCAACAGTGCTGGCAGTGTGGGCTGTTGAAGGGGCTTGCAGCCAACACCCACTGTATAGACAGACACACACTTCCACACCTCTGCCATCATGGTGCTACGATTGAGGGGGTAAGTAGCCTTGCCCACCAAACCGGTCCTGAGCACGGCAAGGCATGGATATGGTACGCATTACAGCTGGTGGTCGCTCCCCAGGGTGGTGGGCACTGTCAGGGGCCAGGCCTGGAGCATGCCCCACAAACACCTAACAGATTGTTTGGATGGGGTCAACTAGCAGTATGTACGTAACATATGGATATCTGCCTGCCTGTGCTCCTAGCAAACGTCTCAGAGCTGTGTACCGTATACCTCAGGTGTAGGGTGACATTGGTAAGTTATGCAAGTGCTCGTTTTGGGTGCTGCATGCACGGTCCAATGTTCTGCCTTTCCAGGAGACATTGGCCAATGGGGCCTGTGGGTGTGGGTGTGTCTGCCCTTGATGGCTGCTGCTCTACAGCACAGATTCCCAACTCCAGTCCAGGTTTGCATCACACTGTTCGGGTTTTCCTGCTATCCCTCATGAATATGCATGGGCTACATCTACATGCCATGGGGGTGGTGCATAGATATACAGCACAGGCATTTGTATGAGTGTCAGCATGGAACCTGACTGGTGTGTGGCCCACCAGGACTGCATTTGGGTGATTCTGCTCTAGGTACTGCCCCTGTTCATGGTGTCTGTGCTCAGTGGGGTAAAAGATAGATGTCTTACCATTGCATATGTCCCCGCCATGAAAGGTGTGTCCTTACTATCACTGTTTAGTTGTGGGAAAAATATGTGGGCAGGATTGGCAGTAGCCCCAGCTGGGCTTTGAACCTGTGACCTTCTGTTCTTGCATGCACTGTCTGTGTACACTGCACCACTGTGTAGCCACAGATTGGTTGGATTCCCTGGACTGTCCATGACTGTGGATCCGGCAGGGCCTGTCTGTTGCAGTGGACTGTGCCAGCCTGCACATGGCTAGGCCTCTGTCTTCTGTGGTTAGCAGCCACTGCCCCCTGCACCACATGTACTTGTCCGCCAACATGCTGGCATGAACTTCTCTCAGAAAAAGCAGTTGACCTGATTGCAATGTGGCAGTACGGGACTGCATTTGGGGGACTTGGCTGTAGGTAATGCCCATTTTTGTGGTGTGTGTGCGGTGTTGGGTAAAATATGGGTGTTTTCCCCATGCTTATGTTCCCTGCACTACAGGGGTGTCTGCGCTATCTTTATTTAGTGGTGGGTAAAATATAGGGACTGGGCTGGCAGGTGCCCCAGCTGGGTTTTGAACCTCTGCCCTCTGGTCCTAGAGGTAATGACTCTGTCCGCTGTACCACACTTTGGCCACAGAGACAGTGCAGCCCCTGGAGGCAGTAAGCCTGGCAGGATGGAGTCACAAACCCTGCTCTACTCATTTTTACTGTGGGCATATGCACCCTGTCTGGTGACAAACGTGCACCAGAAATGACCACGGGAAAATGGGGGACAAAATATCACCACGCTGGGCGACAGTGGTATTAATGGGCAACCATAGCAAACACTCCGAGGAAAGCTCCAAACACGGAAATGTTTTTCGGAAGAGTCTCCGCTCCGTAGACCCTTCCAATATTCATCTCTTTTTTCTGGAGCTTTGCTGGGTGTGTTTTGTATATTTGCCCATCACTATAACTGTTCCCCAGCTGGATTACTATTTATAATAGTTTTGTTGTGGTCATTTTCAGGTTCTATTTGCAATTTTGTTCTGTGCACATATATCACACTGCTCACGTTTTTTAGGTTTCCCCCGTGTTCCTGTACATTGCTGACGGAAATGGTTTCTCTTCCCTTTAAATGCCCTCTACCGCGAGGGTTTCACTCGCGCTAATTTTTACATGGAAATTCGGGCCCGATACTGTGCGGGGAGCCTCTCCCCTCCCACTCTCCACCCATTGACCCCGTCCCTCCGCCCCTCCGGAGCCTTCCTCCGCCCTCTTTTAGCCGTTCCACGCCTCTATCGGACATTTGCGGGCCCGCACTTGTACGGGGCCCGTTAGTGTGCCGCGTACCTGTGCGGGGGTGACACGCACGTGTGTGGGGCATTTAAACGTGTTTCTGCGCGTTTAAATGCCACGTTGCCGTGCGCTATTTTGCGGCGCGCAGATTTGCGGACTTTAGTAAACATGCCCCTTAGTAAATCAGGCCCTAAAATCTAAAAAAGTAACTACGATACACCTTTTTGGGGGGGAGAGTATAGGGGGCATGCACTGTGACCTAGGTTTCAATGGCTCGCTCCTAGATTTTTAGGCTGGCTTCTAAATTCCAAGAAAATTTGTCAAGGCCTAGTTAAAACCATGCACATGCACCGAGATGGTTCTGCCATATCCCATCCCCCTCTAACATCAGATGTCATCAGATGGGGTGCGACACGGGAGAGCCATCTCAGCACACACATGGTCTAAACAAAGGCCCTGCACAGTGCTCTTGCATTTTCTTGTGTCGGGTCTGCCGGGAATATGGCCGACATGCAGGGTAGGGAGGCAGAGGAGTGACGTTGGACATAGTTGTAGTTTATAAAAACTTGATGTACCACCTCTCAATAACATATGGAAGCAATTTGGATTTTTTTTTTTTAAAACTTTTATTTTCATTTTGCAACAAACAAAAGAAACAACACACCAAAGGAGACAAAACAAGTATACAATAAAGAAAAGTAAACCCAATTACCCCCCACCCCCACGCTTCTTCTCTAGCTGATTATGTCAGCATGTGAGCGCTTCCAAACAACAGTGATTATACATCAAAACAATCAAAAGAGTATCTGCAATACAGAATAATCATGGGACAAAGATATATACAAATTTAGACAGTCAGATGAGAGCATTGAGCAGAATGTACATAGTCATTGAGCATCTTCCATTTAGACCGATGATGAGGAGTCTGAGTGGGAGAAGCAAACATACGAGGTATTTGTTCATATTTACTGTAGAGACAGACATGATTCCACCATTCATTGGGGCTCAGCTGGGAGCTATTTTTCCAGTATTTCGTAATTAGGGAAATAGCAATGCCAAGCATAAAGTCCAAAAGGAAGTAAGCCGTTTTTGGAAGAGAGGGGATCCCCGCAGCTGAGCGAAGTCCCACTATCCTCCAAGAAAGGGGCTCTTGAAAGTGCAAAATAGACTGGATACGACCCCAGACCCGACGCCAGTAATACTGTAGTGCGGGGCATTCATACATAACATGAGGTAGTGAACCAATGGCCGCATGGCATGTCCAACAACTATTGCCCTGAGTAGTGTTCCATTTGGCTAATCTGTCAGGAGTATAAAAACACCGGTGGGCTAGAAAGAAGAGTGTCTGAGTGAGTGAGGCGGATCGGGAGACCCGTGTCACTCTACTCCAGACAAGGCTCCATTGCTCCGGGGTCAAAGTCACATGCAATTCTCTCTCCCATGCTTTCTGCGCTATAGGGGTATCTCTAGTTATAGCATTACATAAGGTTTTGTAAAAATTGGATGCTACACCCGGTGAACTACCGATAGATCGGATAGTCTCCAACCAACCTTGTGTAGGGGAGGCCGATGGCGGGAGCACCTTAGCACTCCGAAGGCAATGCTGAAGTTGCACCAACTGAAAGTAGTGTTTCGCTGGGAGACCAAATTCAATTTGCAATTCACTAAAAGTTTTCCAGCGACCTTCATGGAACAACTGACTAGGAATCCAAATGCCCCTAGTGTACCAGGGGCTCCACGCCATCGGCTTATTTTGTATTCGAAATCGAGTATTATACCAAAGTGGGAGCTTGTCTAACGGACAGAGTCGGGAGTCTAAAGAGTGCATAAGAGTAGTAAAGGCACCTAAGGTGTCTAAAAGCATTGGTGGAAAGTGGGAGTCTGATGGGAGAGTCATACCAGGGAGAAAAGTAAGAGGAATCGGTTTGCAAAGGTCCTCTTCTATGTCTAGCCACACAGGTCTACTCGGTACTGGATCTTCCAGCCAGCGAGCGCCTTGTTTGAGAAGAAAAGATTGATGATACTTCAGGAAATCAGGGAATCTGACACCCCCATTTTCCTTATCTGCTTGCAGCTTATGTTTCGCTATCCTAGGTGTCTTGTTTTGCCACAAGTATCTAGTCAGAAGGCCCTCTATATCTTTATATAGACGTCGAGGGAAGAGACAGGGCAACATTTCTAAGATATAATTCACTTTCGGAACAATCATCATTTTTATGGTTTCTAATCGACCCCACCAGGTAAGTGGTAAAGGAGTCCAACGGTGAGTTAGCGCCCGGACTTTAGAGATTAAGTCTTTGGCATTGAAGGAGATAGTGTCTTCCAAAGGAGAACAATAGTGAACCCCAAGGTATTTGACCATGCGAGGTTGCCATAAAAAGGGGTAGGGTTGCATATCTGCCTGATGAAGCAAAGGATTTAATGGAAAGGCTACCGACTTGGTCCAATTTATCTTATAACCGGACAGTTGTGAGTATTTACCAATTTGCTCTAGGACAGCCGGTACTGAGTCTATAGAGACAAAAAGCATAAGGTCATCAGCATACGCTGAAATTTTGATTTCCCTATGGGTGAAGGGGACTCCATGAATCTCCTCCGATTGCCGGATTAGTAAAGCCAAGGGTTCAAGTGCAAGATCGAAGAGAAGTGGAGACAGTGGGCATCCCTGGCGAGTGCCGCGTTGAAGGGGAAAAGGCTGAGACTTTAAAGCATTGGCACATATACTGGCTGTAGGCTGTGCGTACATGGTGCGAAGACAACGGAGGAGAAAACCTTCCCCGAATCCGTACCAGCGGAGGACTGCAAACAGGAAGGGCCACTCTAAGCGATCAAAGGCCTTCTCAGCATCAAGTGAGAGGCCAACAAATGGGCGATCAAGATTAACTGCGGTAGTCAGTACATGGCATAGAGTCCGAGCATTGTCAGCAGTTGATCTACCAGGAATGAAACCGCATTGATCTGGGTGTATTAAGGTAGGCATCCTATCCGAGAGCCGGGTAGAGAGAATGGTGGCAAATATTTTATAGTCCGCGTTTAGGAGGGAAATTGGACGATAATTAGCTGTTAGTTGCGGGTCTCTCCCCTCTTTCTCAAAAACTACTACATTTGCCATTGAAAAGGACCCAGAAGGAGAACCCTCCTCGGCCAGAGCAGAAAAATAAATTTTCAAAACTGGAGCTAAGTCAGCGTGAAAAGTTTTGTAGAATTCAGCAGGGAGACCGTCTGGGCCTGCGGCTCGACCTGAGGCACATTTCTTGATAGCAGAATGAATTTCTGAGATAGTAAATGGTGTGTCCAAGGCCACTCTATCTTCGTCAGATAGGGTCGGTCTTTGTTCCCCTGAAAGTAAGCGTTCAAATACATCTGGCTCAAAATCACATTCAGATTGATAAAGCCGGGTATAAAAATCACGAAAGAGTTCTAAGATTTCGGTATCTTTAGTGACCAAGCCCCCCCCCGACGGATTACGGAGGGCGGTAACACGCTTGGCTTCTTTTTGACCTTTTAGGGCATTTGCTAATAATTTACCAGCACGATTATTTTCCCGATAATATAGCCCTTGTTGAGATTCGATATTTTTAACAGCAGCAGTGTACAAAAGCTGATTGTATTGAAAACGCAAGCGTTGTAAACGGAGTAAAATACATGGGTCAGTACGGGACGTGAGGAGACGCTCCCCAGCTTGTATCTGCTGCTCTAGAATCAGTAAATGCTGCTTTCTTTGTTTCCCCTGCCGAATTTGATAGCTAGTTATAGTGGCGCGGATAGATGCTTTAAAACCCTCCCACCAAGCCCAGCTCGCTGTGTCATGGGGTGAGTTAAAATGAAAATAATCTTGGATAGCGGCCTTTATATCAACCTGAAAATCCTTTTGACCCAGTAGGGATCTATCAAAAAACCAAGCTCGGGGAGAATCGTCCCGGGCAGTGACACGTAATGATAAAGATATGGCAGCATGATCTGAAATATGGAGAGGATGAGTCCTAGTCGTGTCTACTTGAGAAATCAGTGCTTTGGAAATAAGAAAGAAATCTATTCTAGATTGGGAGTGATGGGGGGCAGAAAAGAAAGTGAACTCTAAGTCGGAGGGGTGAAGCAGCCTCCATATATCTACCAGCGCAAGATCTTGCATCAGAGCTGTAAGGGTAGCAAGACTCTTGGGTGGACTACTCGTTCTAGGCGGCTGTCTATCTATCAGAGGGTCTAACACTTGATTAAAATCACCACCAAGTATTAATGGAGTATTGGCAGAGGCCTGTGCCAACTGCGCAATACTTGCATAGTAAGCAGGGTTGTCCACATTCGGGGCATAAATGCAAATACATGTAAATTCACTATCTCCAACCTTAAGATGTACGCGGGCCCATCTACCCTCCTTGTCAGCGCTAGTATCAATTACAGTAGCTTGCAAAGATTTCTTAACCAAAATGGCTACCCCGCACCGTTTGGAAACGGCGGGAGAATAGGCAGCCACCATGTAAGGCTTAACATTGAGTTTCAGTGTTTCAGCAGAGTTTAAGTGCGTTTCCTGAAGAAACGCTAAATCAGCATGCTCATGGCTAAGATAGCTAAGGATTTTCTTTCTTTTGATTGGACTATTAATGCCCTTTACGTTGAGTGATAAGATTTTACATAAAGCCATTCAGACAAGTTAAAAATTCTGAACATGATAGCGCACATAATTTCACAATGTCCCTCATATTGACTGTATCTGGCTGTACATATGGCATAAAAGAAAATAAGCTTAGATAATACAATGAAGCGCCCCACATTAAAAAAGAAAAACCGCAGCGCGGTAGAGAAGAAGCAGAACCCCAAAAATTACTGGCGACCATGTGTCTGCGGGGAGAAGCCCCAGAGAAGGCCGAAATTGAAAAAACACATAACCTGTAGGACTGTGCGTGCTCCGAATCCGACCGAGGCACACATCATGGAGGGATAGGAGACCACAAAACAAAGTCATAGAAAGAAAGAAAGAAAGTCCAGGTAGTCTCTGTGCTGAACTATGACCGCCGCATCGGGCCCTTCAAAATGGCGGACAGAGCCGGCAAATAAAAGTCCAAGTCGTTGGATTAGCGCATCTGCTCTGCTTCTTTGGAGTCTAAAAATGTTGATAGTAGATCAGGATCTTCGAATGTCCTGGTTTGGTTGTGGAGAGTCACTCGGAGCTTCGCGGGATACAACAGGCCAAAGCGAGCCTGTAGCTGTTGAAGTCGAGGGCGAAAAGCAAGGAGTTTCTTCCGTCGGTCGACTGTAGGCTTTGCCAAATCAGGGAAGAAGGAGACTTTGTGACCTTCAAATTCCAAATGATGGTTCGCCCGGGCAGCATTTAAAATTTGTTCCACTTGTTGATATCGTAGCAAGCGAAAGATAATAGGCCGGGGGGTCGTTCGGTTGAGCGCCATGTGGGTAGGAACACGGTGTGCTCGATCGATTTCCAGTTCTTTATGAAAGGTGATCTTCAGCAAGGAGGGAAGAGTTTTGAGCAGGAATTCTCTCATATCTCCCGCTTCCACCCCCTCCGGTATTCCAATGAGCCTCACATTGTTGCGACGGGCTCGATTATTGCTATCTTCTAACTCCTTTTGAAGATTCTGTATCTGGCGCTCAGCCTTGTCCAGTGTGCCCAAGCGCACCGCGTGCGAGTCGAGGACCCCCGCCATATTGTCCTGCCGTAATGAGAGACTTTCAAGTCGGTCCTGGAGCACTCCAAAGTCTTCTCGCATGGCTCTAAGCGCTTCTCCATTGGACTGCACCAATTCCTTCACGCCGCGTATTTCCTCTAAAATCTCCAGGTGCATTTCGGGGTTCTCCCGAAATGGAACCATCTTCTGTGGGGAGGACACCTCTGTTTTGGAACGTTTTCCGTGAGAAGAAGAAGGAGACCCGAAGTCCAAGCGCGCTGGTTTATGGGCCGCCATCCCCCCCGAGGTACCCCGGTCAGCCCGGAGCGAAATAGTAAGTTTGTATAGGTATTATGTCAGGATTCTAAGTAGGCCTCTCGGGAGCTTCAGCGCGAAGAGTCTTACCCGCTGGACATCAGGCTCCGCCCCCCCAGCAATTTGGATTTTAATGCCATATGGGATAGCATATGTGTGTTGGGGGGGCCTAAGAAGAGGACTGTGTCTGAATCAGTGCTGAAGAGTTCAACCTCTTGTACCCCCTCCCCCTCCTTGATTTAGCTTGCAAACGCTAAAGCCTGCATGGTTGCCCTCTATGCAGCTATATTTTATGGGCGGGCATGGGAGGAGCATGGCTAGCCACAGGTAGCGGGTTTTTCTCTTTCAAAAAGTTGGCAATCCTAGTCCACAGGCTGCTGAACACATGCAGCGCCATTGTGAAATCAGGAGTGCATGCATCTTTTTTGGATGGTGCTGGACACGCTTTCACCACACTCAATGTGACTTAAACGTGAACAGAGCAGACAAATTCAGGCCTTTCTAAAACAGCTTTTGGGATGTAGATCTGATTTTCATGTGTGAATGATCATTTTCACACATAAAAATCATGAATATGTCTTTCAAAATAACCTAAATAGCTTATATTAGCATACGTACAGAGCTGCTGGATATAGAAATAATTTGAAATGTCTAGATTAGATATTTAAAATGTTTCCCTAGATGTTTTACTGAAAATTGACCTATTAGTTTTCTCGAATACAGCTATGTGTATAATTGCTGACATTTACATATGGAAGTCGTGAAAAAGCAGCACTCACACATATATTCCCTGCATTTTATGGAATGGTTGCTCCTGCTGCAAGTATAGGAAAATATAAGTATATTTCCCAGTGTCCTTCCAGGTATTTTACAAAAAGATCCAAGTTCAGGAAATCTAACGTTGTCAAGATGGGGGACTACTTCAAGGAAATTTAGGAGGATGGGACCATACAGGGATAGCAAAAAAGAAGTAGGCAAAAGTGAAAGGAGATATTTTAAAGGTTATGAATCTTTTTGTTAGGAAAGTAAATAAAAGTAAGAGGAAAAAGAAGCAACAATGGTTCTTGAAAGCAGTGGCTGAAAGGTAAGGACAAAGAGGTTAGCTTTCATAAAGTACAAGAGACTGCAGAAAGAGGAAAACAAGCAACAATATTTGGAAAAGATAAGAGAAGCTGGAAAAGTAGACAGGAAAGAAAAGATGCAAATTGAAGAAAAAATAGCCACTACAGTAAAATGAGAGAGAGAGAGAGAGACAAAACGTTTGTGAAATATGTTAGCGACAGGAGGAAGTACCAAGGGGGCATTGTGAGACTCAGGGTAAAGGGAAGAAATATGTGAAGCCTGACTAGAATAAAGTAGAATTGCTTAACAAATATTTCTGTTCTGAGTTCATAGATGAAGGGCTGGAAGTAGGACCTCAGAAAACAAATACAAAAAGGAATGGAAGTGAGGTAGATCTCTAACAATTTTCAGAAGACTGTATTTGTGAGGAGCTAGCTAAACAAAAATAGATAAAGTGATGGGGCCAAACAGGATACATCCAAGAGTATTGAAGGAACTTACGGAAATTCTGGCAGTTCCACTGTCTGACCTTTTCAATGCTTCTTTAGAGTCAGGAGTGGTCTCAGAGGACTGGAGACAGGCAGATGTATTTTCTTTCCACAAAAAGGGAAGCAAGGAGGATAAATTGAAAACTACAGCCTGGTTAATCTGGCCTTGGTGGTAAATAAATTAATGGAAGTGCTGCTAAAACAGAGGATAGTGTAGTTTCTGGAATCCAGTGGAAAACAGGATTCAAGACTCCATGGTGTGATAGATCTTGTCAGACAAATCTAATCAACTTCTTTAATTGGAGGAGAGTGCTAGATGTGGTGTACTTAGATATCAGCAAGGCTTTTAACACTATTCCTCATCAACAAATTATAAAAAATAAATAAAATACATACCACTGGTATGAGCCGTAAAGCGACTGCGCTAGAAACTGGTTGAGTAGGAGGCAACAGAGGGTACTGTAGAAGTAAATGGAGTTCACTCTGAAGATAGAGCCATTTCCTGTTTTGTGTCATAGGATCAGTCCTTGGTTACATCTTTTTTAGCATTGTTGTAAGTAATATTGCAGAAGGACTGTCGAGAAATTTTCCAGATATTGACTGAGATATCCCTGCTACAGTGTCATTGAGAAGTATGGAGATCCTGGATTCTCTACAGGGAGAACTGTTCCCACAACTGGTAATGGAACATACCTTAGAAGAGGTGATACTAGGCATGGTGCTTACAGATGAGTAGAGTGCTTCTAATGTTGTAGTGGGAGATCATCTAGTATGCAGTGATGGTGCTTGGATGGATGTTACACTTCAATATTGGAATACAGATGGAGAGGTTTCATTCAAAAGCAAGGGTCATAGACTTCAGGAAAACTAACTTTGCAAAGATGGGGGGAATACCTCAACAGGTTGTTAGCTGGATGGAAACATCTAGGGAAAGTAGAACAACAGTGGGCAAAATTAAAAGGAGATATTTTAAAAGCCACAGATATTTTTGTTTGGTAAGAAAATACAAGTACGATGATAAGGAGGCTGCTATGGGTTTCAAAAGATGTAGCTGAAAACATAAGGAAAAAGAGATTAGCCTTCATAAACTATAAGAGATTGCCGAAAGATGAAGACAAACAACAATATCTGGAAAAGTTAAGGGAAGCTGGTAAAGCCATCAGGAAAGCAAAGATGAAAATGGAATAAAAAATAGCCGATACAGTAAAACATGGGAACAAATCTTTTTTTAGGTATGTTAATGACAGAAGGAAATGCAAAGGTGATATTGTGAGACTCAAGGGAAAAGGGGAGGAATATGCGGAAGCTGATGAGGATAAAACAGAGCTACTTAAAAAAATATTTCTGTTCTGTGTTCACAGATGAAAGGCCAGAAATGGAACCTCAGAAAACATCCACACTGATTGATGCATGATTTCAAAGCGCATGAGTATCACAAAAGTTATATGCCAATATGCTGCAAAGAAAGCACATGCAAATGAGGTTGGCACAAAACTTTGGTGTAGAGTGGGGAGGGAGGGAGTAATGCATGTGCAGATGATAGATGGGCTACTGGGGGTACTACACGCATGCACATAGATTTCATGTGGCAATGGTGGCACAGTGGTATGCCCTAAAATTTTAATATAACAAGCAACTTCACCAGGTCTGGCATGGCAAAAGACAGCAGCATAGTCGTTTACCCCATTTCTTTCATCTACAGCTCTAGACCGCGCAAGGAGCAAAAGCAGAAAAAGATATTTCTGTTTTCTCTTACATGTTGAACTTTTCTCCTGTACACACAAGCTCCACGTCAAAACTGTCTTTCCCTACACGCCTCCGCCTAGGCATAAGAACAACGGCGCTACTGAGCTTTGGGCTTGGCCTTCTGATTCTCTGCATATTTCTCTGCATCAGACGATGACTTCATTAGCATCTTATTTCAATACGTCAGTTCATTTAGGTATCCTTTATATATGCATGGCACTGTTGTGTCCGCGCCGCTTTCTGCACAGACAACGCATGCACCAACCTTTTCTCTGCATCACTTGCCGGCGATAGGTGTGCATACATGTCGCACTACCTGCGCGCAAAGGATATGCTAGCATTTCTACATCACCCTGACAGATAGAAATGGAAGAAAGGGAAGCACTGGCAATTCCACTGACTGATTTTTTCAGTGCTTCTTTAGTCGGAAGTGCTCCCAGAGGCCTGGAGATGGGCAATTGTGGCTCCGAATCCATGTGGTTACAGTAACTGAGACAGCGTGGCTTTACTAGAGGCAGGGCTTGCAATATAGCATTTATTTTACATAAATAGGTATGTTATGCTGCATGCTAAACTTCTAGATGTATAAGCAGACAAGCTATAGCCAAACCACCCTGAGTGAGTCTGATCTTGGCTGCTCAGAGGCTAAGTAGACTTGGGTCTGGTTAGCGCTCGGATGGAAGACCATCTTGGAATAACAGGTGCTGTAGGCTTATTGTGCAGAAGACTAATGGGTATGTTTACTAAACCGTCTTAGTGTGCGCTCAGTGACGTTATCGCGCGATAAGGTACCTTAGCGCGCGATAATGCACGCTGCGGCGCAAACGAGTGCTGAAGGTGGAGAAAGGGTCCCGGAGGGCGGAGGAAGGCTCCCCAGGGGCGGAGAGAAGGGGTCAATGAGTGGAGAGTGGGAGGGGAGAGGCTCTCTGCACACTAACGCTGTGAAATCCGAGGCTGAAAACTAACGCCAGTGAAACCCTGGCATTAGAGCTGATTTAAAGGGAAGAGAAATTTAATGTGGACAAGTGCAAGGTTATGCACCTAGGGAAGAACAACCCAAACTATGGTTACACGATGCAAGGTTCCACATTAGGAACCACAACCCAGGAAAAAGATTTAGGCGTCATTGTGAATACCATGTTAAAACCCTCGGCCCAGTGTGCAGCGGCCGCCAAGAGAGCAAATAGAATGCTAGGTATGATAAGGAAAGGAATGGAAAATAAAACAAAAGATATTATAATGCCTCTATATCGTTCCATGGTGAGACCGCACCTTGAATATTGTGTGCAATTCTGGTCACCGTATCTTAAAAGGATATAGCGATTTTAGAAAAGGTTCAGAGAAGAGCCACCAAAATGGTAAAGGGGATGGAAGGATACTCCTATGAAGAAAGGCTAAAAAAGTTAGGGCTCTTTAATCTGGAAAAGAGACGGCTGAGGGGAGATATGATAGAAGTCTATGAACTGGTAAACGTAGATCGATTGTTTACCCTATCAGAATATAGAAAGACTAGGGGACATGCAATGAAGCTACAGGGTAAACTATTTAAGACTATTAAAAGAAAATATTTTTTCACTCAACGTGTAATCAAACTCTGGAATTTGTTACCGGAGGATGTAGTAAAGGCTGTTAGTGTAGCTGGGTTTAAAAAGGTTTGGACAAGTTCCTGGAGGAAAGGTCCATAAACCATTATTAAGAAGTGACCGAAGATATCAATGCTTGACCCAGTACAAGCATTGTGGAACTTGTGTCTCTTGGGGATACTGCTAGGTACATATGACCTAGATTGGCCACTGTTGGAAACAGAATACTGGGCTTGATGGACCTTGGTCTGACCCAGTATGACATATCTTATGTTCTTATGAGAAACTATTTCTGTCAGCAATGTACAACAAATTCAGGGAAACCTACAAAAAAGTGATAAGTGTGAGAATGTAGCAGCAGATAAGCATGCAATAAATAAATCCAGGAGTCTTTTCAAGGATCCAAGCCAGTTTAATGTGCACATGGCTCAAGCAATAAGCAATTTCAAAATGGCTGAGCAATGGCTTCTAGTAAAACAACAACTTTTATAGCTTTCTTGTCCATTCTAAGCATAGGCAAACTTTTCATTGGTCCCAGTACCCCTCTCACCCATCTATTGGTCCCGGTACTGATATGGCTACCCAATCGGGACTCTGGTCTGGGCCCAGCACCTGGTTGCCCCCCTTCTAGTCCCAATTACAATGGTCAGTGTCTCCAACTTGTTACTTCTCTCCTCCAAGGTCGCTGAGCTTGTTAAAACATATGGGAAGCAGAGGCACTGTGACCTTGCTCTCTGCAGAGTTAATTAATTTCATAGAAGCATAGCACACCTTATCAGTACCAATTAAACTTGTTTTTCTATATTTTCTAAGTTTCGTTTCTGCTTAGCTATGTTCAGTTAAACTGAGTTAAGTTTCAATTCTATGGTGTCATCATTCAGGGGGGTTTTCATTCCTCTGGGCCTAACTACAGGCTTCAGTTACAGGTCAAGCTGCTCAGGCCTGTCTGCTTAGTTCAATTAGCATGGATCATAGGCCGTCGCCTACCACATTCCCCCCTTTGATTATTCTCACCCGCATGTTAATAAGGTGTGAGAATCAAATCACATAATACTAGGTAAAGGTATCACTCTGTGGTATAGGGTAGTAAGTTCACATAGCTAGCATCTTTGTAGCTGTCTTACGCTCTACAGTGTTATTAATAACTGAAGTTATCATTTGCAAGCAAAATGGCAAGAAACAAGGGAGCAACAGGCAGATAGTCAAAGTCCATAGTTTGGCAAGAGTGGGAAAAAGAACTAAAGGATTAGAAGGTTCGGTTGCATCTTTGTTGTGCTGTCGTAAAGCTTCTGATTTAGACAGACCAGCTGTCCATCCTTCGTAGTAGATTGTGGTCCAGTCCGAACAAAACACAAACTGTCAACAATGGGGTGGGCCAATACCCACTCACTAGTAGTATTATGTAAATCAGTCTGATTGTATAGGATAGAATAGTTCAGTTCTTGCGTCTCCCAGGGCCACTGATCTCCCATCTTAGTTCCTCCACAATAGAAACAGTCAGAAGTGTGGAGACTAGATGCTATTGCTCCAGTAAGTTCAAGAAACAAGTTCTGGTGGTGGTATGAGGAATTGCAACGGTGGCTTGCATAGCCTTGTAGAAAGTCAAGATCTAGAACAACTTTTGGATTGGAGAGTATACCAATGCAAGTATAGGAAGAATGATAAAACAAGGTCTGAGTGACCTTCGGTCCAGTTCATGTTGTACTTATACAGGCTGCCCAGGGAGATAAGGCAAAAGTCATTTCAAAGCACTCCAAGGCTGCTGCCAAAATAAAGCAATAATAATAATTCATAATGGGCATAGTCTCTGGAAAATTGGTGGAACTGTCGACTTCCACAACAGATAACAGATGTAGGGTTGATTGTAGATCCTCAAGCTTCTGCCGTACGTAGACCTACCAGCTTTTTGGCAGGAGTAGGGCTGTAGATTCCAAAGTATCACTGTCCTCTGGGATGTCTCAATTTCTTAAAATATCATAGCATAGTCTCTTAGGCTATTATTGCTTCCTTAGAGCAGTTCACTCTTTAGGAGATCAAAACAGTCTTTTCAGAGTATTTAAACACAGTCTCTTAGAAGATTCAATTTCTTAACACAACACAGTCTCTTTCTGATGATTGCAGGTTTTTTTTTTTTCAGATGCGAGGCTTACCTTCAGATAAACAAACAGTCTTGAAATAGTGCAGTTTCTGAGGGACCAATAAGTCTTAGGTCCGTGGTTGTTGTTGTAGGGTGAGGTGCAATGGAGTCTCAGGATGCTGTACAGTAGTCCAGTGATCAGGTTCAAGAGCAGCTGCTGGCTTCACTTGATTATGATGGGTCCAAGGATCAAATTCTGCGACTTTTACTGCAGTTGGAGTAGACAGGATGACGACATAGGGTCCTCTCCAATGCAGGGCTAACAGTATCTTTCTCCACTCTTTTGATCCACACCGAGACTCCAGGCTTGAAAGGATGCAGGGGTGCAGGCAAATTGATGAGTAATCGATTTTGTACTCAGGTATGAAGACTCCTGCAAAACAGAACTTAAAACCAATAGTTCATGTCTAATAATTTCAGATCCTATCTGTCTCATATCTCCTTTTATTTCCTATACAATAGGCAGGGGTTGCCCATACAGAATCTCAAAAAGGGAGACTCCTATAGACTTAGCAGGGGCTAAGTATATCCTAAGAAGGGCTATGGGAAGAACCTGGGGCCACTTCAGGTAAACCTCTTGGCAAAGTTTAGACAACTGAGATTTCAGGGTTCTATTCATACATTCTACTTTTCCTAAATTCTGAGATCTATAGGCAGTATGTATCTATTAATATCAATATCTTGGGGCTATACTTAATGGACTTGCTTCCTAAGGTTATCCACCCTCATTCTTTGTACAGGGCCCCATATGCATGCAAGGTTGTAAGGGTATACTTGAAATCTGGGTACACATTTAGACAGGGCTCTTTTCCTATTGTTAGTGCTCTAGTGAGGACTATCAGTTCAGCTTTCTGTGGTGAAGTTTCTGGGGCCAGGGCTGAGGACTCAACTACCAAATCAGGGGTCATCACTGCATATCTAGCACAACAATGTCCATTGATGATGAAACTGCCTTCAGCCACAAAGAAAGTCTGTTCAGGGTTCTCCAGAGGGACATCAGTCAAATCCAGGTGGCTTGAGAATACAGTGTCCATAATTTCTAAACAGTCATGATCAGGGGATCAAGACTAACTGATAACATAGCAGGATGGAAAGCTTGACTGACCCTTCAGTTGTATCTGGGGTTTTCACACAACATACTCTAATATTTCAACATTCATAGATTTGTTAGCTAGTAATTTCCTTTGTATTTCATATTGGTTAGAACAGAGTGTGGTACAGTAACTTGAAGATTCTATCTCAAAGTGATTTTTCTTTTAGTTTTTGCTTACTAGGAAGGCTATAGCTGTAACAGCTTCTCAAATAAGGTCCAAGAGATTGAGTCAACACTCCCAGAACATTTCCTTGCGACTCATGAACATAGAGACTGCAAGGTTTTCTGGACATCGGGTAGACCCAGAACTGGTGATAACATCAGAGGGTTTTCAAAGATCAAAAGACTGCATTCCTATTCAAGTCCCCATTCCAATGGAGACTTTTTCATTCCTTTGGTAGCTTGATACAATGTGATACAATGGTTTTGCTAGCAGCGCAAAATTGGGGATCCATATACAACAGTACCCTGTGGCACCCAAGAAGGCTCTCACTTGCCTCCTGGTGGTTGGAGTAGGAATACTGCATACAGCTGCTCTGCGTTCTGGTAAGGGTTCCAGGCGTCGAATTCCGCTGGACAACTGGAATCCTAGGTATTTAACTTGTTTGACATAATTATGCTTTGGCTCTGGAGACTTTGTATCCAGCCTCATTAAAAAGGTGCAAGAGTTCACTGGTGGCTGGTGGACATTCACTTTCTGAGTTGGTGGTAATCTTGTCTAGGTGAGTTGGCCCTACCTCCTTGTAGTGGGGTCTTGGGCTAAGCGTATACAGAAAAAAACATCTTTTTAAGTCCAGAATGATGAAATGTATAGCTTCAGCAGAGATCAGTTCCAAGAGAATATAAGGATTTTTTGGTACCACTGGTTGTATAGTTTCAGCTGCATCATTCATTCTTCTTAGATCCTGCACTGGGCGGTAATCACCTGTCCCAGGCTTCTTGACTGGCTTGAGGGTGACAATGGCAGGGGCTATGTTCTTCGCTAGGCCAGGTTTATTATCTTCTGCCCATCCTCCAGGTGGGGCTATGAGGTTGGTAAGTGTACAGCTTGTTGCTTTGGATGCAGGTGAATAGAACCGCCATTCTTCTTCTTGGGGACAGTTTGAGTTTCATTTTTTTCTTCCTTCAACAGAGGATATCTGTGCTTGAAGCTTTGCAAGCAGATCTCGGCTCCAAAAATGGAATAGGGCATTCAGGCATATACAGGAACTGGTACATTATTATTATTATTTTTTTTCTAGTTCACACATGTGGTTCTGCAGAAAAGGCTTTGCGAGAAAAACACAGGGGCTACTGGCTTTAGTATTCTGCTCCTGTATCCCCCATAAAAGTCCATATATTGGTCCCCTATTTTTCAGACTGACTCCTGGGGACCCAGGGAAACTGGAGAGTCCGGTCTGGCCTAGTCTTCATCCATGCTGTAGCCCTCTTCGGCTGCCACTCACGCTATAGCTGCTTCACTCTCGTGCTGAAACACTGTGCTTGGTTTATTGTTTTATGACTTTGCAATCAAGTACTCCCTCGGGAGTCAAGATACGGGCATTCACTTCTCTAATGTCCTTCTTTTTCTATAATGGGCGCACTCACACCCAGTTTTCACATCCGCTGCTCCTTCGATTAGGAAAAACTCCACATCATCCAACTAAAATATCATTCACTTTCTCTGTTACATTTATTTTCACAATTCACACACCCTCTTATTAACTTTCATTTAACCATTATGCCCGCAAATTCATCCAGTTCTCTGCAATTTCCGTTCATTAGTTCAATCAAGTCCTAAAACTTCTCAGTGCAGTTTTTTTTCAGTTCTAAACAAGTCTGGTCAGCTGACTTTCACTTCTAGTCCGGAGGGGGTGGACATTCCCCTGTTGCAGAGGTGGCTAGCAAACTACTTGGGAATCTGTAGTCCCCCCCCCTCTCCTGGATTCTGTTTCTCCTAGCAATGCTCTATCCAGGAGGTTGATTTTTTTTTTTTTTTTTTTTTAAGGATCCACTTCTCTGCTGTGGGCACATTAGTTCACGCCCACCGGGGGGGGGGGGTTGACATCATCGGTGGACTGGGCTCCATCCCCCCCTTGTTCCAGGCTCTGCCCGGGATGATGGCAGAGCTCAGGGAAATAAACAGGCAGGATTTTTTTTTTTTTTTTTAAACATTTAACCAAGAATCCTATATAGGGGAACTATTCTCTGTACAATCTGATAAACACGGGAAACTACGGGGCCATGAAGTAACTCTGGAATCTGCATGGACTCTGACCCCCCTTCCTCCCCCCATGGTGACGTAGTTAACAACAGACAGAAGGCGGTCTGTCAGGCTGCATTTTCCTGTGACTAGGCATAATAATCTCATTCTAAATAAATACAATTTAGATAAATTCCTTCAAATATAAAACTATTTTTTTGCAACATGTTATAAACAACAATCCCAACAGAGAGAACTATTACGTATGGCTGGAAGAAACTAGCTGCCAGCCGTAATCTGCACTTAAGGTGAATAACGTCTCTGCAAAAGATTACAGTTTAGGAAGGAGATATTCAAAAGACATTCCGGATACTTTTTTCAATAAAGCGGGTGGACATCTAGAACACAAATACACATTTTCCTTCCTAGTTCATTTTATTAACAATAAACATGTCTTCTATGAGGCGCTTGCTGTATCAGGAACGAAAAACTCATACACGATTAACCCCTCATTCACTCAGGATTCAAAGCACTTTTTAAGTTGCGATCTGCAAAGTCCTGTTGATCTGTACGGGAATTCGAGCAGGAATTTAACCCTTTCCCGGCTAAGTACAATTTAAAGCAATCACTAGAAAACTAATTATAAATTCATCTCCTACCACACTTTGAATGAACCCTTTATTTTAAACAAGCAAGAAACTTTTCAATCGGGAACTGCGGTTTCATATTTTTATTTTTTTATTTTTTTTTTCTGTCCTCTTGCTGTGTGGCTCGTTGGAAACAGCTTAGCTGTTCACACACACACACACACACACACAGAGACAGAGACATGCCGGCATTCCAGGCTAAGCCCCAAAACTATCGGGACCCATAATCCTGACTAAACATTCTTATTAAATGATATATAAATGATATATATTACATAACCACAGCAGAAGGAACATTATTATTAAACTAACAGCATTGAGATTTAAACCTGAACAGAGTTAGAAAGACACTGCACATTCTTTCCTTCAGACACGCCCCCTGTCAGTTTTTCACACTGCAGTAGAAAAACTAACTGGGTCAGACCAGCTTTTTGATTTCTAAAAATGACTGTAGGTGTTTTGGGTCTTCATTCTGCTCTATTAATACAATTTCTTAATCAGTGAACTGTCACAAGTTACTCAACAGAATAATCTCACACTTATAACAGAAGGGAAACTCGCAGTTTCAACAGATAGCAAAAATCAAATACACAGGACAGACAATACACCAAACGCTTCATCCGTTTCGCGACCTAGACGCAGTCACCCGACTAGGAACTGCGCTAGTCCAGAGTCCACTCTGCTTGGTCCGTGCTGCCAGACCTCTCATTCACACTTCATTCACACAATCATGCTAGCAACGTATCTCAGAATGCATTCCTTTCTATCTATTCTGACTAGTCTTTTTCCCAATTACAAAAAGGATGAGGGTTTCACCCAGCGAATTCCCATGCGGGGTTACTCGGCCCTTCCTTGAGAGGTGATCATGCTCTCTTACCAATTCCCAATATCTCGAGATTACAAATTCCAAGTTCCTGTCTGTTCTGACTAGACTAAATCATGATTTTTTATTTTTTTTTTTAAAACAGCTGTACCTCGCGAATACTCATGCAAGGATTTTCAAACAAAGACTTAAGTCTTACCAAACAAGAAGGACGATGGCTTCACCTTGCGCATACTCATGCAAGGTTAATAGGACCGTCCTTGAGAGGGGATCAGTGCTCTCATTACCAAATTCCAAATTCCAAGTTCCAAGTTCTCGAGATTACAAGTTACAAGTTTCAAACTGCAGTTCTAACTCATCTGTCTAGACAGGTTTTCAAAACTATACTTACCAGATCTGGTTCCCAAGCTTCTGAGTTGGATCCTGGACTCCCCCGGGTCGGAAGTGTTGGCCAGCTGGACTCAGTGCCTGCCGAGGCCAGGCAGAACTCCCTCCGATACAAGAGGATCGGTGGGCCCAGGGAAATTCCCCTGCGTCGGATTGGCATGGTTCCAACTGGACCAAACCTCAAGGCGAATTACGTGGATTTATTCACTTGAACACTATCCACCACTCGCACTTCTCGGCCAACGCACCAAGAATGTAGCAGCAGATAAGCATGCAATAAATAAATCCAGGAGTCTTTTCAAGGATCCAAGCCAGTTTAATGTGCACATGGCTCAAGCAATAAGCAATTTCAAAATGGCTGAGCAATGGCTTCTAGTAAAACAACAACTTTTATAGCTTTCTTGTCCATTCTAAGCATAGGCAAACTTTTCATTGGTCCCAGTACCCCTCTCACCCATCTATTGGTCCCGGTACTGATATGGCTACCCAATCGGGACTCTGGTCTGGGCCCAGCACCTGGTTGCCCCCCTTCTAGTCCCAATTACAATGGTCAGTGTCTCCAACTTGTTACTTCTCTCCTCCAAGGTCGCTGAGCTTGTTAAAACATATGGGAAGCAGAGGCACTGTGACCTTGCTCTCTGCAGAGTTAATTAATTTCATAGAAGCATAGCACACCTTATCAGTACCAATTAAACTTGTTTTTCTATATTTTCTAAGTTTCGTTTCTGCTTAGCTATGTTCAGTTAAACTGAGTTAAGTTTCAATTCTATGGTGTCATCATTCAGGGGGGTTTTCATTCCTCTGGGCCTAACTACAGGCTTCAGTTACAGGTCAAGCTGCTCAGGCCTGTCTGCTTAGTTCAATTAGCATGGATCATAGGCCGTCGCCTACCACAATACATGTGCACGGAACAAAAGTGCAAATAAACACTGAAAATGACCCCAACAAAATATTAAAAAAACACGCTGGGCAATAGTGATATTAATGGGAAACATTGAAAAACACTCTCAAGAAAACTCCAAAAAAAGGATATGAATTTTGGAAGGGTCTACGTTCCATCCCCATACAAGGTAAATGATCCCACAGTGAAATAGCGCTGATCAGAGTTTCCCTCTCCATTGGACAGGTTTCCTATGGCGTGCACATGTTCCACAACAGCAGGGCAGGCATGTCGGAATGGACAACTGGACAGATTCTGGGAAAGGGGACACAGAGGGCTGCAGACAGCACATGCTGTGCTGCAGCTGGGCCACAGTGCGGACTAGGGTGATGCCTAGGTGGCCCATAGGAATGCTGAAATAGTAGAGCAGCCAGACAGCAACTGATAAGGGCACAGCATGGGCACGAGTGTGCTTCCCACAGTGTCACAGGGGATAGTACCCAGCAGGTACTGTGGGACCTGGCACTGCAGTACCCCCAAGGGCACAGAACAATGGCAGGCGGTGCTGGGGGGAAGCATGGATAGCTATGCAGGCACCCCTACCCCAGAACCTGCACCATAGGCAGCCACCTACCCGCACAATGGATGGTCTGAGACTGCACTCCACCAGCAGCACCAGCAGACGGGCATGTCAGCAGGGTGGCAGAGGGGTACTGGTGGTGGAGGGGGCAGTGGCAGCTGCCCAGAGCAGACCGTGGCTTAGCCCTGTGTAGGTGGGTGCCATGCACTGCAACAGACAGGCCCTGTCTGATGAACAGTCATGGTATCCCCAGGGCATGCACTGTCTCTGTGGCAACACGGTGGTGCAGTGCACACAGCCAGTGTGTTCAGGAGCAAGAGGTCATAGGTTCAATTCCCAGGGAGTACAGTACACAGCAATCAAAAGGTTGCTATGAGTACTGGCAGATAGCAATTCTGAAGTACATTTTTCTGATTGAGCTGTATCATGGCAACCTTTATGATGTCTGTGGAGTGTGCTACTGTAGCAGCAGATAAGCATGCAATAAATAAATCCAGGAGTCTTTTCAAGGATCCAAGCCAGTTTAATGTGCACATGGCTCAAGCAATAAGCAATTTCAAAATGGCTGAGCAATGGCTTCTAGTAAAACAACAACTTTTATAGCTTTCTTGTCCATTCTAAGCATAGGCAAACTTTTCATTGGTCCCAGTACCCCTCTCACCCATCTATTGGTCCCGGTACTGATATGGCTACCCAATCGGGACTCTGGTCTGGGCCCAGCACCTGGTTGCCCCCCTTCTAGTCCCAATTACAATGGTCAGTGTCTCTAACTTGTTACTTCTCTCCTCCAAGGTCGCTGAGCTTGTTAAAACATATGGGAAGCAGGGCACTGTAACCTTGCTTTTTGCAGAGTTAATTAATTCCATAGAAGCTGTGCTCTCTTATCAGTACCAATTAGAGCTGTTTTCTGTCTTTTATAAGTTTCGTTTCTGCTTAGCTATGTTCAGTTAAACTGAGCTAAGTTTCAATTCTATGGTGTCATCATTCAGGGGGGTTTTCATTCCTCTGGGCCTAACTACAGGCTTCAGTTACAGGTCAAGCTGCTCAGGCCTGTCTGCTTAGTTCAATTAGCATGGATCATAGGCCGTCGCCTACCACATTCCCCCCTTTGATTATTCTCACCCGCATGTTAATAAGGTGTGAGAATCAAATCACATAATACTAGGTAAAGGTATCACTCTGTGGTATAGGGTAGTAAGTTCACATAGCTAGCATCTTTGTAGCTGTCTTACGCTCTACAGTGTTATTAATAACTGAAGTTATCATTTGCAAGCAAAATGGCAAGAAGCAAGGGAGCAACAGGCAGATAGTCAAAGTCCATAGTTTGGCAAGAGTGGGAAAAAGAACTAAAGGATTAGAAGGTTCGGTTGCATCTTTGTTGTGCTGTCGTAAAGCTTCTGATTTAGACAGACCAGCTGTCCATCCTTCGTAGTAGATTGTGGTCCAGTCCGAACAAAACACAAACTGTCAACAATGGGGTGGGCCAATACCCACTCACTAGTAGTATTATGTAAATCAGTCTGATTGTATAGGATAGAATAGTTCAGTTCTTGCGTCTCCCAGGGCCACTGATCTCCCATCTTAGTTCCTCCACAATAGAAACAGTCAGAAGTGTGGAGACTAGATGCTATTGCTCCAGTAAGTTCAAGAAACAAGTTCTGGTGGTGGTATGAGGAATTGCAACGGTGGCTTGCATAGCCTTGTAGAAAGTCAAAATCTAGAACAACTTTTGGATTGGAGAGTATACCAATGCAAGTATAGGAAGAATGATAAAACAAGGTCTGAGTGACCTTCGGTCCAGTTCATGTTGTACTTATACAGGCTGCCCAGGGAGATAAGGCAAAAGTCATTTCAAAGCACTCCAAGGCTGCTATCACGATGAAACAGTAGAGAATCATGATGAAAGTTCTCTGAAGAATTAGTGCAAGTCTTTGAAAAACCAGTGCAATCTGTTGATAATTCTTGACCACGAAGTCTTCTTCTTCTTTACTGTACGTTGACCTGTTTTGCTCTCAGTAGCATGCAACAGGTGTAGCGTTGATTGTAGATCCTCAAGCTTCCACTGTACATGACCTTACCAGCTTTTTGGCAGGAGTAGGGCTGTAGATTCCAAAGTATCACTGTCCTCTGGGATGTCTCAATTTCTTAAAATATCATAGCATAGTCTCTTAGGCTATTATTGCTTCCTTAGAGCAGTTCACTCTTTAGGAGATCAAAACAGTCTTTTCAGAGTATTTAAACACAGTCTCTTAGAAGATTCAATTTCTTAACACAACACAGTCTCTTTCTGATGATTGCAGGTTTTTTCAGATGCGAGGCTTACCTTCAGATAAACAAACAGTCTTGAAATAGTGCAGTTTCTGAGGGACCAATAAGTCTTAGGTCCGTGGTTGTTGTTGTAGGGTGAGGTGCAATGGAGTCTCAGGATGCTGTACAGTAGTCCAGTGATCAGGTTCAAGAGCAGCTGCTGGCTTCACTTGATTATGATGGGTCCAAGGATCAAATTCTGCGACTTTTACTGCAGTTGGAGTTGACAGGATGACGACATAGGGTCCTCTCCAATGCAGGGCTAACAGTATCTTTCTCCACTCTTTGATCCACACCGAGACTCCAGGCTTGAAAGGATGCAGGGGTGCAGGCAAATTGATGAGTAATCGATTTTGTACTCAGGTATGAAGACTCCTGCAAAACAGAACTTAAAACCAATAGTTCATGTCTAATAATTTCAGATCCTATCTGTCTCATATCTCCTTTTATTTCCTATACAATAGGCAGGGGTTGCCCATACAGAATCTCAAAAAGGGAGACTCCTATAGACTTAGCAGGGGCTAAGTATATCCTAAGAAGGGCTATGGGAAGAACCTGGGGCCACTTCAGGTAAACCTCTTGGCAAAGTTTAGACAACTGAGATTTCAGGGTTCTATTCATACATTCTACTTTTCCTAAATTCTGAGATCTATAGGCAGTATGTATCTATTAATATCGATATCTTGGGCTATACTTAATGGACTTGCTTCCTAAGGTTATCCACCCTCATTCTTTGTACAGGGCCCCATATGCATGCAAGGTTGTAAGGGTATACTTGAAATCTGGGTACACATTTAGACAGGGCTCTTTTCCTATTGTTAGTGCTCTAGTGAGGACTATCAGTTCAGCTTTCTGTGGTGAAGTTTCTGGGGCCAGGGCTGAGGACTCAACTACCAAATCAGGGGTCACCACTGCATATCTAGCACAACAATGTCCATTGATGATGAAACTGCCTTCAGCCACAAAGAAAGTCTGTTCAGGGTTCTCCAGAGGGACATCAGTCAAATCCAGGTGGCTTGAGAATACAGTGTCCATAATTTCTAAACAGTCATGATCAGGGGATCAAGACCAACTGATAACAACATAGCAGGATTGAAAGCTTGACTGACCCTTCAGTTGTATCTGGGGTTTTCACACAACATACTCTAATATTTCAACATTCATAGATTTGTTAGCTAGTAATTTCCTTTGTATTTCATATTGGTTAGAACAGAGTGTGGTACAGTAACTTGAAGATTCTGTCTCAAAGTGAGCTTGTCAGCTTTGCTCACTAGGAGGGCTGTAGCTTGCAACAGCTCTCAAATAAGGGGCCAGCCTTTTGCAACTACATCCAATTGTTTGACAAATAGGCTACTGGTTGTTGCCAAGGTCCAAGAGATTGAGTCAACACTCCTAGAACATTTCCTTGCGACTCATGAACATAGAGACTGTAAGGTTTTCTGGACATCTGGTAGACCCAGAATTGGTGACAACATCAGAGTGTTTTTTCAAAGATCAAAAGGCTGCATCCTGTTCAAGTCCCCATTCCTCTGGAGACTTTTCCATTCCTTTGATAGCTTGATACAATGTGATACAATGGTTTTTGCTAGCAGCGCAAAATTGGGGATCCATATACAACAGTACCCTGTGGCACCCAAGAAGGCTCTCACTTGCCTCCTGGTGGTTGGAGTAGGAATACTGCATACAGCTGCTTTGCGTTCTGGTAAGGGTTCCAGGCGTCAAATTCCGCTGGACAACTGGAATCCTAGGTATTTAACTTGTTTGACATAATTATGCTTTGGCTCTTGAGACTTTGTATCCAGCCTCATTAAAAAGGTGCAAGAGTTCACTGGTGGCTGGTGGACATTCACTTTCTGAGTTGGTGGTAATCTTGTCTAGGTGAGTTGGCCCTACCTCCTTGTAGTGGGGTCTTGGGCTAAGCGTATACAGAAAAAAACATCTTTTTTAAGTCCAGAATGATGAAATGTATAGCTTCAGCAGAGATCAGCTCCAAGAGAATATAAGGATTTTGGTACCACTGGTTGTATAGTTTCAGCTGCATCATTCATTCTTTCTTAGATCCTGCACTGGGCGGTAATCACCTGTCCCAGGCTTCTTGACTGGCTTGAGGGTGACAATGGCAGGGGCTATGTTCTTCGCTAGGCCAGGTGGATTATCTTCTGCCCATCCTCCAGGTAGGGCTATGAGGTTGGTAAGTGTACAGCTTGTTGCTTTGGATGCAGGTGAATAGAACCGCCATTCTTCTTCTTGGGGACAGTTAACACCATCAGGCCAGCAGATTTTGAGTTTCATTTTTTTCTTCCTTCAACAGAGGATATCTGTGCTTGAAGCTTTGCAAGCAGGTCTCGGCCCAAAAATGGAATAGGGCATTCAGGCATATACAGGAACTGGTACATTATTATTATTTTTTTTTTCTAGTTCACACATGTGGTTCTGCAGAAAAGGCTTTGCGAGAAAAACACAGGGGCTACTGGCTTTAGTATTCTGCTCCTGTATCCCCCATAAAAGTCCATATATTGGTCCCCTATTTTTCAGACTGACTCCTGGGGACCCAGGGAAACTGGAGAGTCCGGTCTGGCCTAGTCTTCATCCATGCTGTAGCCCTCTCAGGCTGCCACTCACGCTATAGCTGCTCCACTCTCGTGCTGAAACACTGTGCTTGGTTTATTGTTTTATGACTTTGCAATCAAGTACTCCCTCGGGAGTCAAGATACGGGCATTCACTTCTCTAATGTCCTTCTTTTTCTATAATGGGCGCACTCACACCCAGTTTTCACATCCGCTGCTCCTTCGATTAGGAAAAGCTCCACATCATCCAACTAAAATATCATTCACTTTCTCTGTTACATTTATTTTCACAATTCACACACCCTCTGATTAACTTTCATTTAACCATTATGCCCGCAAATTCATCCAGTTCTTTGCAATTTCCGTTCATTAGTTCAATCCTGGATTCTGTTTCTCCTAGCAATGCTCTATCCAGGAGGTTGATTTTTTTTTTTTTTAAAAGGATCCACTTCTCTGCTGTGGGCACATTAGTTCACGCCCACCGGGGGGGTGACATCATCGGTGGAATGGGCTCCATCCCCCCCTTAAGCACTCTAAACGGAGCTACTTACAGAGAGAGAGAGAGAGACGAGACAGGATACCTAGAAATTCTGGGGCAAAATCCTGATTGGGACAGAGACATTTCATAATCTTCAGTAAATCCCTTACTGAAATTCTTGATCATACTTGAAAAGACACTTATTATTTCTGTAAACATAGGGCAGGCAGGAAACACTTAGATTGAGCACATACATCCATTATGCTTCTTATAGAGAGAACTATAGCTATCTGTCAGCATGTCTCTGCAAAAGAAATTATTTTTTTTAGTTCAGGAAGCAAATATTTAAAAGACATTCCGGATATTTTTCATAAAATACAGTACACCTTTCCCTTTTTTTTTTTAAATACAGAAAAGCTAACTGATTTGTTCATTAGTAACCAGCACAGAGGGGAAGCATGCATTCAAATGACTTATACTCATTCATAAAAAGATAAACTTTGTTTTTAAAACTTTTGGTTAAACAGAGCTAGTGAAACCAGAGAAAAAACTAATTATAAATTCATCACGCTTCGATTAAAGGAAGACTTTTCAAATCGGCAGTCCCTTTTCATTCCTAGGAGAAATTTCCTGCAGTCTCCAGCTGTCTCTCCAGAACCTTTTTTTTTTTTTTTTTTTTAAGGATATGTGAAAGCCACACCCCTCTGCTCGCGGGGAAACAATTGAACTGTGCTCATAAAAAGAGACTTCTCATTCACATGGACAGAGATGCCAGAAAAAAACAATTTAAATCAATGTTAAGTCGTGATCTAATTACTTTGTAGATCAAAGGAAAAACAAAAACAGTTCTTTATCATTTCCTATTTGAATCATAAAACACAGGGCAAAGCTAAGCCCACAAATATATTATACCTATCTGACCGGAATAACTAATCTTACCCTACACACTATAACTGAACTAAACCCGTCACCTCCTGGATAGTTCTGCAAAGTAACAGCAATATAACAGGCTCAATTGACTTAGAAATGCAGACAGAGCAGAGAATATAACTAAAAACTGTTTGCGGAGCTCTGATGATTAATACAACCTTCAAAACTAAAATTCTGACTAAATATTCTTATTGAATGGTACACAATACATGACCACAGCAGGAGGAACATTACTATCAGAACAAAGTGAATAAAAACAGGTAGAAACAGGTATAATTGTCCTGATTAGTCCAGCAGCAGATCGTTGAAAAACATGCCTGCATAGGGTTAAACAGCACCAAACATTCTCCTGCACAGACACGCCCCCTGTCAGCTTTTTCACTGTGCTAAAACCAACTGGGTGAGACCAGCTTTTTGATTTCTAAAAATGACCGTAGGTGTTTTGGGTCTTCATTCTGCTCTATTAATACAATTTCTTAACCAGTGAACTGTCACAAAGTACTCAACATAATAATCTCACATTTATAACAGAAGGGAAACTCGTGGTTTCAACAGATAACAAAAATCAAATACACAGGACGGACAATACATCAAACGCTTCATCCGTTTCGCGACCTAGACGCAGTCACCCGACTAGGAACTGCGCTAGTCCAGAGTCCACTCTGCTTGGTCCGTGCTGCCAGACCTCTCATTCACACTTCATTCACATAATCATGCTAGCAACGTATCTTAGAATGCATTCCTTTCTATCTATTCTGACTAGTCTTTTTCCCAATTACAAAAAGGATGAGGGTTTCACCCGGCGAATTCCCATGCGGGGTTACTCGGCCCTTCCTTGAGAGCTCTCTTACCAATTCCCAATATCTCGAGATTACAAATTCCAAGTTCCACTGGCAGTACTGCTCTTTCTATTTCTGTCTAGACATACCAAAAACCCAGTCCTGTCTGCTCTGACCAGGCTGAATCATGATTCTCTATAACAACTGTACCTAGCGAATACTCATGCAAGGATTTTCAAACAAAGACTTAAGTCTTACCAAAGTTTGCAAACTGCAGTTCTAACTCATCTGTCTAGACAGGTTTTCAAAACTATACTTACCAGATCTGGTTCCCAAGCTTCTGAGTTGGATCCTGGACTCCCCCGGGTCGGAAGTGTTAGCCAGCTGGACTCAGTGCCTGCCGAGGCCAAGCAGAACTCCCTCCGATACAAGAGGATCGGTGGGCCCAGGGAGATTCCCCTGCGTCGGATTGGCATGGTTCCAACTGGACCAAACCTCAAGGCGAATTACGTGGATTTATTCACTTGAACACTATCCATCACTCGCACTTCCCGGCCAACGCACCAAGAATGTAGCAGCAGATAAGCATGCAATAAATAAATCCAGGAGTCTTTTCAAGGATCCAAGCCAGTTTAATGTGCACATGGCTCAAGCAATAAGCAATTTCAAAATGGCTGAGCAATGGCTTCTAGTAAAACAACAACTTTTATAGCTTTCTTGTCCATTCTAAGCATAGGCAAACTTTTCATTGGTCCCAGTACCCCTCTCACCCATCTATTGGTCCCGGTACTGATATGGCTACCCAATCGGGACTCTGGTCTGGGCCCAGCACCTGGTTGCCCCCCTTCTAGTCCCAATTACAATGGTCAGTGTCTCTAACTTGTTACTTCTCTCCTCCAAGGTCGCTGAGCTTGTTAAAACATATGGGAAGCAGGGCACTGTAACCTTGCTTTTTGCAGAGTTAATTAATTCCATAGAAGCTGTGCTCTCTTATCAGTACCAATTAGAGCTGTTTTCTGTCTTTTATAAGTTTCGTTTCTGCTTAGCTATGTTCAGTTAAACTGAGCTAAGTTTCAATTCTATGGTGTCATCATTCAGGGGGGTTTTCATTCCTCTGGGCCTAACTACAGGCTTCAGTTACAGGTCAAGCTGCTCAGGCCTGTCTGCTTAGTTCAATTAGCATGGATCATAGGCCGTCGCCTACCACACTACAGGTCTTGCATCTGACAGTGTTTACCACCCTGGGGAGTGACCCCAACAGTACTGCATACCATAGCCCTGCCTGCACTGTGCCCAGGACTGGAGCGGTGGCCAGGGCTGCCAAACACCCCTATAGTTGTACACTGCTGGCATAGGTGTGGGAGTGTGTGTCTGTCTATCCAGTGTGTGGTGGCTGCAAACACCCTCCACAGCCCACACTGCCAGAACTTTTGCCAGTATTGGCCTGCCAATGTGCATAATGAGGAGCAAGGTACCATGAGTATAGCCCAGACAGGGTGGCCTGGCCAGGATGCATCTGCACAGGGCATAGGGCAATGGCTGGGACATTGTAGTGCCCGGCCACCATCTGCACAGACAGGGTGGCCACAGCATGTCCTGCTGGGAGATCACTCTCACCCTGACTGAGCAGTGACTACAGCATGGCTAGGTTCCCCCATAGTGCTCTAAAAAATTTATCTCATGTGATATTTATGGGTTCCCTTTTGGAGCCCCATCACTGACTCATCTGCTTGGTGTGTATGCTGACATCCCAGTTCTGGGTGCATGCATCTCCTCCAGGAACATGGACTAGCTAGCAGACTGTCTACAGCTAGTATGTGTCTTGCTGGAACACCTTGCAGAGTGCAGTGGCTGGAGGCTTGTTGCAGGAGAATATCAGACAGTGGTGGGGTGCAGCTGAGCATTTCCAGGCCTAATGTCTGTCTGCTATTGCTTTATAGATGTGTACAGAGCTACATTGACTGCCCTGTAAGGTGTCTGTTCCCCAGCAGGACTGTGGTTGATGGTCCCCTTTACTGCTGCCATTGCAGGAAGGTAAAATGTGGATCTGTTGGTGGGAGACCCTGTTTCCCACCCTCAGCCCCAGAGAGTGGGTTGGGGGGTGGTACATAATCCGACTATGGGTCCATAAGGGCTAAACTTGACTGAGAAATAGAGATGTATCTAAAGTGTGTCTGCAGAAACTATCTATCTCACACATTAGCACTGCTGTGGACCTGCAATATGGCCTATTTCTGCTACGGAAGTTGCTGTGGACCTGGTGCTGGGCGCCCCACCTCACCCTCAGGGTGAGCACAGTACCCGCACAATGTGACGGTGTGTAGCTACTCTGTGCCAGTAACACACACGGTCAGTTCCCCCTACCAGGCCGAGGTGCTGTGGGGGTGCATACCCCATTTTGTGTTCATCTGTAGACTGCTGATTTGCATGTGCAGTGCATCATGGGTACGGGTCGGTTAACCCTATCCTGGTGATCACAGCAGACTGTGTGGTGACGTGCAGTCCTTCTGCAGCCAATCAGGGGCTTGTTAGCAGCTCTAGAGCTGTAGCCCACTGGTTACTTCACTGCCTGTGGATTCAGAAGTCATGGGTTCAAACCCACAGTGGGGTTATTTGATAGGGCTGTCCAAAGCATTATCTATTTTTAATGTACATTAGTGCTGCCAGCAAAACCACCCTCAGTGTACTGTAACCATAAGGTGCCTCAGAAGGTGCTTTATAGGGCGCCCTATAAAGTGCCTTCTGAGGCACCTTATGGTTACCGGCCATATAAGGTGCCTTATAAGGTATCCTATGGAGCGCCTTATAGAGTGCCCTATAGGGGACATTATAGGGTGCTGTGGCAGACAGTGCACTTTATAATGTGCCCTATGGAGTGCCTTATAGGGTGCCTTATGCGGCACCTTAGGTTATGGCATGTGAGGGTGTGTTTGCTGGCAGCATTACTTAAAATACAAATAAAATGCCTCAAGAAACAATACATGTCAAAGCTGATGCCTTAGACATTAGGCACACTGGGGGATCAAACTCATGACCCCTGTATCATCAGTCAGTGCATTAACCATTGTACTACACCTCTGCTTCAGTGTTTGTATGTCTGGGCGCCTACTTAAGATTACCGCGCGTTAACGCACTTAGCGGCGCTTAGCTCGTTAATGTGCGCAGCAGCGCGCGTTATCGCGCGATACTCCCGTCTTGCTGCTTTAAGACTGAAACGCCCACTCCTTTTATGGCAGCCTGCACACTATCGCCGGGTGCACATTAAGACGGTTTAGTAAACATACCCCTAAGACTCTCCAAGGAGTTTGTACGGGGAGGCTTAGACAGGGGCAAGAAGGAGCGGTGCAGAGGCATAGTTAGGATGGGCAGTGGGCAGTCCGCAGCCCCGGACGTACAGGGCTGATTCTGAAGCCCATGCAGGTTACCCCATTCTATGCCTTTGTTGAAGGCTGTATCTGCTGCTCCATGTAGATAACCCCCTCTAGCCAAGACTTTGTTTCAGACAGGCATCATGATACAAGTCTAATACAGTGTCCAACGTCCCCAGCAATTTCTGAAATGCTAATCCTGTGCATATTCTTGGCTTTCTGGATGGTATCTTCAATCATTTTCATCAAAAACAAAGGCCAGCAATTATATCAGTAAAGAAAACTGGTTCTGAAGCTCATCCCAGAACCATCTATCTTCTCTCTCATACTATCTCAGACAGTTTAGTCTATTAATTGGAATCCATTAAGCTATACAGAGGTTTGGCACAATCTTGCACTATGAACACATCCACAAAGGAATTTGAGATTTATAATATTATTCTGTCTTCCAAAGTTTACATCATGAGGACACCATCCAAGAATGAGAAGTCTCTCTGGAAAGCAAAGAACTGCTCAGTTTCAGAACTGACAGCAACATCGGTTTTCTGAATATTTCATTAAGATTTATAGGAAGGGCAGGACCAACCATTAGGCAAAACCAGGCAGTCGCTTAGGGATGCAGCTTCTGGGGGGCAGTGGAAAAGCCACAGCAGTCAAAGCAAAACAATAGATTCTGACAGCGACACAAACTCAAAGTGCCATCAGCACATTCTTTTACCTGCAGGGAAACAGGCACACACATAGATACAAAGCAACGTTTAATAATGAAAAGCAGGACTTTTTTGAGTTGATATGTGCTGGTACGCACTTTTTTTTCCCTGCCTCTCCATCTGTCTATCTCCCTTTCTCTGTCCTATGCCCCAGAAGTCAGCTCAGCAGATCCTTTGAGCAGACTCGCCATGCTGTTTCCAATCCTGCTCCCTCAATGAAGCTGATGATGTATTACTGTAAGAGCAACTTCTCTCTGACTTCCAGAGAGCCAACTCTGCTGGTGGGAGCTGCACGATCTCATAGATCAGGGGTAGGGAACCCTGGTCCTGGAGAGCCGCAGACCAGTCAGGTTTTCGGGATATCCCTAATGAATATGCATGAGATATATATGCATTAGAGATATCCTGCCAACCTGACTGGTTTGTGGCCCTCCAGAGCTGGATTTGGAGACCCCTGCCTTACACCTCTGTCATTTAAGATTGTGAGTGGGCAAGGTGCAGATCTCCAAGACATCTAAAAGGTTAGATAGAATGTGTCACATTCCTCCTCACTTCTCACCACCACCAAAATATTGTCTATTAGACATCTTTTTGGTGGTGGTGAGAATCGAGGAGGAATGTGACACACTCTATATACCCTTTCGATGTCTAGGACATCTGCACCTTGCCCACTCACAATCTTAAATGACAGAGGTGTAAGGCAGGGGTCTCCAAATCCAGCCCTGGAGGGCCACAAACCAGTCAGGTTGGCAGGATATCTCTAATGCATATATATCTCATGCATATTCATTAGGGATATCCCAAAAACCTGACTGGTCTGCGGCTCTCCAGGACCAAGGTTCCCCACCCCTGTGTTACAGCCTTTTTCTCTCTCTCTCTCTCTCTGTCTCCCCTGCTCTCCCAAATTGAGTTCTAGGGAGATCACTGACACCATGCTATAAGACAGTGTTCGGGCTGTCAGCCGTGTTGATGGGGGGGAGGAGGGGAGGGGGGAGGGGTGGTGGTGTTTGGACCCATATGCAGATTATGTACCACCACACAACCCACCCTCTGGGGCTCAGGGTGGGAAACAGGATCACCCACCAATAGATCCACATTCTATCTCCCTGCAATGGTAGCAGTAGAGGGGACCATCAGCCCCACTCCTGCTGGGGAACAGACACCCCACAAGGCAGGCAATGCAGAGCTGTACACATCCATAAAACAATAGCAGACAGACAGACAGCCTGGAAATGCTCAGCTGCCCCCCCCTATCTGACATTCTCCAGCAGTAAGCCCCCAACTGCTGCACCCTGCAAGGTGTTCCAACAAGACACATACTACCGGCAGACAGTCTACTAGCTAATCCATAGCGCATGTACCCAGAACTGGGATGTCAGCATACCCAACAAGCAGATAAATCAGTGATTGGGACACAAAAAGAACCCATAAATATCACATGAGAGAAATACTATAATAACACTATGGGGGAACCTAGCCATGCCGTGGTCCTTGCTCAGTCATGGTGAGAGTGACCTCCCAGCAGGACATGCTGTGGTCACCCTGTCCGTGCAGACGGTGGCCTGCACTACAATGTCCGAGCCATTGCCCTATGCTATGTACAGATGGATCCTGGCCAGGCCTTCCTATCCTGGCTATTCCCACAGTACCTTGCTCCTCATTATGCACATTGGCAGGCCAATACTGGCAACAGTGCTAGCAGTGTGGGCTGTGGAGGGTGTTTGCAGCCACCACACACTGGATAGACAGACACCACACACTGGGATAGACAGACACACACTCCCCACACCTATGCCAGCATTGTGCAACTATAGAGGTGTTTGGCAGCCCTGGCCACCGCACCAGTCCTGGGCACAGTGCAGGCATGGCTATGGTACGCAATACTGTTGGGGTCACTCCCCAGGGTGCTAAACACTGTCAGACACAAGACCTGTAGTACACTCCACAGCCATCAGAAAGGTTGCTATGATGCAGCTCAATCAGCAAATTGTGCTTAACTTTGGAATTGCTATATGACAGTAATCATAGCAACCGTTTGATAGATGTTTACCATATTCCCAGGTTTAGGGTGGCATTGCCAAGGTATGCAAGTGCTAGTATTGGGAGATGCACGCAAGGCCCAACATCCTGCCGCTCCAGGAGGCATTGGATAATGGAGCCTGTGGGTGCGGGTGTGTCTGCACCTGTTGGCAGCTGCTTTAGGGCAGAGGTTCCCAACTCCAGTCCTGGTGGATCAAACACTGTTCGGGTTTTCATGCTGTCCCTCATGAATATGCTTGAGATACATCTGCATACCATGGGGGTGGCGCATAGAAATGCAGCACAGGCATCTTTATTAGAGGCAGCATGGAACCTGGATGGTGTTTGGCCCTCCAGGACTGTATTTGGGAGACTCTGCTCTAGGTACTGCACATGTTTATGGAGTCTGTGCTCTGTAGGGTAAAATGTAGGTGTTTTAGGCATGTTTACGTCATCTGCAATAAAGGTTCTGTCTGTATTACCACGTTTTAGTAGTGGGTAAAATTTTGGGACTGGGTTGACAGGAACCACAGCTGGGACTTGAACCTGTGACTTTCTGCTTCTGAATACACTGGTTTTGTGCACTGCACCACCATGTTGTCACAGAGTCAGTGCCTTCCCTGGTGATACCATGACTGTTCGTCAGACAGGGCCTGTCTGTTGCAGTGCATGGCACCCACCTACACAGGGCTAGGCCACGGTCTGCTCTGGGCAGCTGCCACTGCCCCCTCCACCACAAGTATCCCTCTGCCACCATGCTGACATGCCCTTCTGCTGGTGGTGCTGGTGGAGCGCAGTCTCAGGCCATCCAGTGTGCGGGTAGGTGGCTGCCTATGGTGCAGGTTCTGGGGTAGGGGTGCCTTCATAGACGTCCATGCTTCCCCTGCCCAACACCGCCTGCCAATGTTCTGTGCCCTTGGAGGTACCTGCTGGGTACTATCCCCTGTGACACTGTGATAAACACACTCGTGCCCATGTTGGGCCCTCATCAGTTGCTGTCTGGCTGCTGTACAGTTTCAGCATTCCTAAGTGCCACCTAGGCATCTGCCTAGTCCGCACTGTGGCCCAGCTGCACCACAGCATGTGCCGCCTGCGGCCCTCTGTATCCCCTTTTCCGGCATCTGTCCAGTTGCCCATTCCGACATGCCCACCCTGCTGTTGCGGGACATGTGCACGCCATAGGACACCTGTCCAATAACAAGGGAACGCCCTGATCAGCTCTATTTCACTGTGGGCTCATTCACCTTGTATGGGGACGGAGCATAGACCCTTCCACGATTAATATCTTTTTTTTGGAGCTTTCTCGGGGGGGGGGGGGGGTTGATGTTTCCCATTAATATCACTATTGGCCAGCTTGGTTATGTTTTTTTTCCAGTTTGTTGAGGTCATTTTCAATGTTTATGTGCCCTTTTGTTCTGTGCACATGTATCACACATCACGTTTTGTGGGTTTCCCTGCCTATGCTGTACATTGCTAACACTTAAATGGTTTCTCTCCCCTGCAAATGTGCATCTAACGGCAGGTTTTCAATCGCGTTAGGATTCAGCTCTTCAGATCAGCGTGTTAGTGTGAAAGGAGCCTCTCCCCGCCCGCACTCCGCCCATTGACCCCTTCTCTCCGCCCTCTCTCCACTTTCTGCGGTGTTTTACCGCGCCGCGGAACGTCTACATTCGTTAAGTAACGTTAACGCGCGTTATGAGACGTTAATGATCATTAAGTAACATTAACGCGCATTATGAGATGTTAACGATCGTTAACGTTACATAACGCGCGTTATGTAATGTTGCCGCAGTTTAATAAACATACCCCATAGTAACATAGGGGTATGTTTACTAAAGTGCGTTAAACATGACTAACGCGCGTTATACGACGTTAACAATCGTAAGTGCCATATAACATGCGTACTGACACGCTAACGACCGTAAACGTGTTACTACGCGCGTTAAGCACAGATAACGATCGTAAAGTCCCGCGGCGCGTTAAAACAGCGCAGAAGGTGGAGAGTGGGCGGAGAGAAGGGGTCAATGGGCGGAGAGTGGGCGGGGAGAGGCTAACGCACTGATTTTCAGAGCTGAATTCCAACGCGAATGAAAACCTGTCGTTAAAGGCATTTAAAGGGAAGAGAAACCATTTCCGTCAGCAATGTACAGAAAAACCGGGGAAACCCACAAAACGTGAGCAGTGTGATACATGTGCACAGAACAGAATATCACATAAAACGTTAAAAATGACCACAAGAAACATGTTAAAAAGCATACTGCAGCTGTGCAACAGTGATAGCAATGTACAAAAAGGAACAACAGTCCATGGAAAGCACCAAATAAAAAATAAATGATGTGTGGAAGTGTCTACGCTCCGCAGACCCTTTCAAAGACCATCTCAGTGTAATGGAGCTGCCCTGGGAGTGTTGTGTAATGTTGCCCAATGATTACATTGTTGCCCAGCTTGGTTAGGGGTGTGTGCCCCTTTTATGAGGTCTTTTCAGAGGTTTATGTGCACCTTTGTCTGCATACAAGGTAAATGAGGCCACTGTAAACCTGTTGCAGAGCAGGGTGTCTGACTCGTCAGGCCGGTGTAACTAACTCAAGGGACGGCACTGTCTCTGTGACCACAGTGTGGTGCAACAGACACAGCCAGTGCCTATAAGACCAGAGGGTCACAGGTTCAAATCCCAGCTGGGGCTTCTGCCAGCCCAGTCCCCATAATTTTACCCACCACTAAACAGTGATAGTAAAGACACCCCTTTATTGCAGAGAACATACGCATGGCCTATATTTTACCACACCAAACACAGACACCAGAAACAGGCACATTACCTAAAGCAGAGTCCCGCAAATGCAGTCCTGGAGGACCCCACACCATTCCGGCTTCATGCTGCCTCTAATAAAGATGCCTGTGCTGCATAGCTATGCACCACCCCCATAGTATGCAGATGTAGCTCATGCATATTTATGAGGGACAGCATGAAAACCCAAACAGTGTTTGGAACACCAGGACTGGAGTTGGGGAACTCTGCCGTAAAGCAGCAGCCAACAGGGCCACACACCCACCCACAGGCCCCATTCGCCAATGCCTCCTGGAGAGGCAAGACATTGGGCCCTGCCTGTATCTCCCAATACTAGAAGTTGCATACCTTAGCAACGCCACCCTACACCTGGGTATATGGTACAGAGCTATCAAACGTTCCCTATGATAACTGGCAGATATCAATTCCTACGTTAAGCACAGTTCGCTCATTGAGCTCCACCATAACAATCATTCTGATGTCTGCAGTGTTTGCTGCAGGTCTGGTCTCTGACAGTGTTCGCCACCCTGGGGAGTGACCCCCCAACAGCCTTGTGTACCATATCCATGCCTGTACTATGCCCATGACTGGTGTGGTGGCTATGGCTGCTGACCACCTCTATAGTAGCACAATGCTGGCATAGGTGTGGGGGTGGCTGTCTATCCAGTGTGTGGTGGCTGCAAACACCTTCCACAGTCCACACTGCCAGCAATGTTGCCAGTATTGGGCTGCCAATGTGCATAATGATGAGCAAGGTACCATGGGTATAGGCCGGACAGGGTGGCCTGGCCAGGGTGCATCTGCACAGGGCATAGGGCAGTGACAGGCACATTGTAGTGCCCGGCCACCACCTATACAGACAGGGTGACCTCAGTATATCCTGCTGAGAGATCACTCTCACCCTGACTGTGCAGTGACCACAGCATGGCTAGGCACTCCCATGTTGCTATCTAGTATTTCTCTCATGTGGTAAATATGGGTTTCCTTTTGGGGCCTAGTCACTGATGTATCTGCTTGCTGTGTATGCTGGCATCCCAGTTCTGGGTGCAGGCAGCTCCACTGGGCACTAGCAGCCTGTTTGTAGCTGGTAGGTGATGTGATGGAGTGGCTTGCACCAGGGGAATATCAGATAGTGGTGGGGAGCAGCATATCATATCCAGGCCTAATGTGTTATGGCTGTGTACAGAGCTGCATTGGCTGCCCTGTGGGGTGTCTGCTCCTCAGCAGGACTAGGGTTAATGTTCCCCTCTACTGCCACCTTTGCAGGGAGGTAGAATGTGGATCTTTTGATGGGTGACCCTGTTTGCTGCCCCAGGGGGGAGGGGGGGTGCATGGGGCTACACCTGCCTGAAACAGACAGAAGATGTCCAAGGTGGTCCTGCAGAAACTACCTATCTCACACAGTAACACTGCTTTGGACCTGCACCATGGACTCTTTCAGCCATGGACGGTGCTGTAGACCTAGTGCTGGATGGCTCACTGCACCCTCAGGGTGAGCACAGTACCCGCACAATGTGACGGTGTGTAGCCACTCTGTGCCAGTACAGCACACGGTCAGTACCCCCTATCAGGCCGAGGTGCTGTGGGGGTGCACATGGTCAGTTCCCCTTACTAGGCCGAGTTGCTGTGGGGGTGCATTCCCCATGGTGTGTATGTGTGGGCAGCTGATTTGCATGTGCAGTGCATCATGGGGGTGACTGGCACATTCCAACCCTGTGAAACCGCAGCACCAGCTCACAGGCTCTGATAAACCATGGCCCATCACACGTATATCTGATAACATAATGTATAGGTGCAAGACACCCTACAGAATCTGTAATATATAAAATGCCCATACTGGTAAAACCACACGTACCCACGCACGTCAAAACACACATACCCACGCACGATGCTACGCGCGCAGCTACGCACGCGGCTAGCCACCCATACCCAATGTACTGAAAAACAAGCCTCCTCATTTCCTCTGTAATGTACAGGCTAATGCCTGGAACAGCCATCTGTGTTAGACACACTGGGTACTCAAACCCATGCTGCCTGTATCAGCAGTCACTGCAGTAACCATTGTGCTACAGCTCTGTACTGATTATGTATGTCTGAGTGGCTTCTTATGCTTAACACGCGGTGACCCGCTAACGTGCCATGTATCGCTCGTTAGTTCTGTAACGCGCATTAGGTCTTCCGCTGTCCCGCCCATCTCCTTATTTGGGGGTTTGTCTTATTAACGCGGATCCTAACGCGAACTGCACTAACGCGATTTAGTAAACATACCCCATAGTAACATAGTAAAAGAAGAGTATGGTCCATCTAGTCTGCCCAGTAAGAAGTGTTCTCACAGTTGTGTTTCCTCATTCTGTCAGGTTCCTGCACAGAATTGTGCATGTGAGGAATTCTACACAAAATTATGCAGTATGGTATTCCCCCAGGAGAAGTTTATATAAAAAATGACTAAGCTTCAGGCATGTCCCAGTCAGTCCTTGATAACTTTACACCCTTTATTAGGCATATTTTGCTAATGTGATAGGCTTGCCAGCACAAGTGCAGACAAACCTGTGCGTGCAAACAAATGGATGGGGGCCTCGTTAATATGTACCATATGTAAAGCCAGGTAGTGGAGTAGCAGCCTATTGGTTAGAGCACTGGCTTGGTAACCAAGAGACCCCCTTGTGGCTCTGGGCAAGTCACTTAACCCTCCATTACCAAGTCTTTCTTCTGAGGAAATCTACTTCCAGTCTTACTGCCAAGAAAACCTAGAAGCTTTTGGGTGGCCAGAAATCAGCATTACCTCAAAAAGGCAAACATTGTCCTTTTGCTGGCAAAGACCCTATCCATCCTCTGCTGACCGAAGACTGCAGCAAGGCTGTGGCTGGGATTCCAAGTAGGTTCTTTAAAAATAAAACTATTGGGGGGGGGAGAATGCAAGATGGAAGAGTTGAGAACTTGAACATGTCCGTCAGTCTACATACACCCCCCCTCATATGTATACACTCTATCCCTACTTGTGTACACACACAAACCACCACCACTGTACTGTCATATACAAATCCCACCCTCACACAAAACACACACACACCCTGAAAAACACAAATATGCATAAACCAGAGGCAAAGACCCTGCTACCCTAAGACTAATTATCTCTCTTCACACAGTTCCACTATAATATGCACAAGTTTGCAAATTCTAAAAACACGGCCAGCAGGAGCACCATCGGGGACCAAGGGAAGGAGGATCACCAGCCCCAAGCAGCTCTGGAAAGGTGTGTAGTTTTCCCTAAGCAGCTGCACAGCAGAAGAGGAGACAGGCTAGCTACAAGCGGCACCCTGCCCCTCCTCCCACCAATGTCACTGCCAGCCATTCAGAGATGCTAAAAACACTGCACTTCAGGTCCTCACGCGTGGACATTGAGCTGAACCTTCAAAAAATGCCATGAACATAGGATCAAACCTTTCATAATATTAAACCTCTATTGAGCCACCTTTTCACAGCACCATGGCATGCATCACATACATAAGATCCATATTAATCATAATCCTGCTAACTGCATTATTTACTCCCACATATTCTCAAGCTAACTCTATTGACTCACACAACAATCCAATCACATACCATCACAAAAGTACCAACATCTACCACACTAAAGATAATTACAAAACACAATATATTTGAGGACAGACAGACTCATATATATAACTTCTTTAAACCCTCAGTGAAATGATACAGACCCCCAGACCTATTTCTACCAACCTCAAATGCTACCTCATAAATGCTAGATCTATTAGAAACAAAACTCCAATCATTGCAGATATCCTATCTGATATGAAGAGGATATCTGACTTACTAACTAAAAATTGGATTACAGATCAGGATAATCCAGTAAAGGTAGATAGCTATGACATCTTTCACTGCCCTAAGACCTCAAGGAGAGGTGGAGGTGTCATCATATAAACCACCCTCCAAAACAATCTGTTAAAATACTAATCTTGAAGGATTACAAAAAGAAACTGCTACTTCTGGAAAGAAACCTGCAATACTAATGTATACTAATACATTCAATGTATTAGGTATAGTTTTATTTGTGCACCAGAAACTTAGGGGTATGTTTACTAAACCGTCTTAATGTGCGCCCGGCGATAGTGTGCAGGCTGCCATAAAAGGAGTGGGCGTTTCAGTCTTAAAGTAGCAAAACGGAATTATCGCGCGATAACGCGCGCTGCTGCGCACATTAACGGGCTAAGCGCCGCTAAGCGCTTTAACACGCGGTAATCTTAAGTAGGCGCCCAGACATACAAACACAGAAACAGAGGTGTAGTACAATGGTTAATACACTGACTGATGATACAGGGGGTCATGTGTTCGATCCCCAGTGTGTCTAATGCATAAGGCTGGCTGACCCTCTCTTCCCCCCTCCCCTTCCCTCCTTTCCCCTCTCCTCCACCTTCCGTAGGAAGATATTGTTGATCACTTAACCCCCAATGATGAGGGTTATTGCTCCTGGTAGTAGCGTAGGAGTGACTAAAGTTGTTAGCAAGGGCATGTTGATCGCAATTGGCACTCACAAAAGGATGGCATTCAGGAAATATGAGTGAAGGATGGGTCCACAGGCGGATTAGAACAAAAGCAGTAGGGAGGTTAGCTGAGGAAGTTTGAGGTCTCTTTCCTCTCCCCTCCCCCTTCCTTGCCTTTCCCCCCTCCCCCCCTCCCCCCTTCCCCTTCCTTGCCTTTCCCCCCTCCCCCCCCCTCCCCCCTTCCCCTCTCTTCTGTTCCTCTTCCCTTCCCATTCCCTCCTACCCTAACCTCCCCCTCATTTCCCTTCCATCTCCTTTCCCCCCCTTCTTTCCCCTCCCCCTTCCCCCTCCCCCTCCCCTTTTCCCTTCCCCCCCTTCACAGTCACAATAAATTCTACCTAGATCAAAAATTTTCAAGAAACATTACATATTTCATTTTCTCTAATCTTCCTGTCATTTATTAGCTATTGATTAAATTCACACAATAAACAATCTCTTTCCTTTCTATACAAGCTATAGGACACATAGTTCTCTAAGAATGCAAAGAATTGATCGTGGTTTTTATTTTTGGGAGCTCACAGGTCTCCACTGTTGAATGCTAAGCTCCACCCACTTTGTTACTCCTCCCCTTTTGGCGCGAAAGCAATGTTTTTAAAATCCAGTCCTTTCCGATCAGGCTTTCTATATGTTTAGTGCCTTTGACACTGCTGACAAGTCTATACACGGCTTAATAAGGTATTTATGAGTTATTGCTACAACATCGTTCTTTTCTTTCCCCTCTTTTTTCATTGATGAGTACAAGATCTATACAATGTATTCCTTTTTCAACCCTCAATGTTATTAGATACACTAACGTTTTTTAATACACTGTATCACTTGTCCTCTGCATCTTTAGAAATTGGCGCGTTTTTACCATGGAATGCTAAGTTGCATTTACTAATAGTTTCTCTTCTTTCTCTCTGGTACGATACAGCGTGGTTTGTGAGTATAACTTGCCAATCAGGCTCTGTCAAGTCCTAAGGGATTCATACCGCTAACAAGCCACTTTATACCTCAAAAAGGTATTTACGAAATAACTACAGTAATGTTGTAGTACTACGATGTCTTTACCGTTTCACAATATTTTTAATAACATAACGAGTGCACTATTTCCCGTGGGCTCTAAGCAGTGCTCCCACTCGGTTTTAAATGCTGTCGATAGTAAAATTCAAATGTCAATATTTTAATATTTTAAAATCTTAAGGTCTTACAATACAAATTAGCATATTTAAGTATAGTAGTTTTATACCTTATTAAGTTTGAAATGGAATCTCCAGGTTCCCTTTTTTTAAATATTGCACAATAAGAAACATATTGCCTATAGAAAATTCCAACATAATATTCACAATGTGTTTTGTTCGGCTTTGTAGTGAAGCTTAAATCTCACACGAATCTACAAACGGAATTCAGAAGCTACGCCGGTTCATTCAGGTTAGTTATACAACACATGTTCCCTGCATTATGTGAGCTAAGCAATCCAGTTGATGTTTTACAGTGCACACATAGTAATGCATAATTGAACCGGCAACTATTGAGATCTCCACAGTCATTTGGTTTTTAAAATTTTAGTTTTTCTACCATTTACTCACTCGTACATATTATACAGTTTTCAGGTTTTATTGAGGTAGCATTTAATCTGCAGTCCAACAGATACCCGGTGTGGTTTTTAATACATATTTATGTAGTCAACACATCATGAATTATAAATTTATATCTAGTTGATTTCAAGACTACAACATAAAACAGTAATTAATAGTTCTTAGTTCACATTTGTCCTCCTTTTTTACATGATTTTAGTGTTATCATTTTATTCTTTGCTGTCCTGCGTTTGTAGAAGTAAGTTTATTACAAATAGTTTATTTATATTACATTGTTTTACATATATGTACATTATTTTAGATAAATCTATGGGGTTGTTGTTCTTTTACTTAATTACAAGGTTTTATTTGATGAAATAGTATTCATTCGTATTACTTTTTATAATTTTGAACATTTATGTACATATATTTATTTAAGTTTGTTCGTGTTTTTAAGTTGTTTTCCCCTGAAGAAGGCGGTAGCGCCGAAACGCGTTGGGGTCTCTTGAGAATAAACGTCTACTGATCATCCACATCCATTTCGTCTCTCGCTCTTTGTGTTCCCTGGATGGTATTGAGAGAGCACTGCTCCTTGCTGTGTTCTTCCTGACTTATCAGGAGCATTGTTTCCTGAGGCATTTTATGTGTATTTTAATTATTGCTGCCAGCAAACACACCCTCACGTGCCGTAACCTAAGGTGCCGCAGAAGGCACCCTATAAGGTACTCCATACGGCACAATATAAAGTGCACTGTCCGCCACGGCACCCTATAATGTCCCCTATAGGGCACCCTATAAGGCGCTCCATAGGACACCTTATAAGGTACCTTATACGGACTGTAACCATAAGATGCCTCAGAAGGTGCTTTATAGGGTGCCCTATAAGGTGCCTTATAGGGCGCCATCTAAGGCACCTTATGGTTACAATACCCTGAGGGTGTTTTGCTGGCAGCACTAATGTACATTAAAAAAAGACAATGCTTTGGACAGCCCTATCAAATAAGCCCACTGTGGGTTTAAACCCATGACCTCTGGCTCCACAAGCAGTGAAGTAACCAGTGGGCCACAGCTCCATAACTGATAGCAAACCCCTGGCTGCATGCAGAAGGACTGCACGTCACCACACAAACAGTCTGCTGTGGTCACCAGGATAGGGTTAACCCACCCATACCCATGATGCACTGCACATGCAAATCAGCAGTCTACAGATGATCACAAAATGGGGTATGCACCCCCACAGCACCTTGGCCTGGTAGGGGGAACTGACCGTGTGTGGTACTGGCACAGAGTAGCTACACACCGTCACATTGTGCAGGTACGGCACTCACCCTGAGGGTGAGGTGGGGCGCCCAGCACCAGGACCCCAGCAGTGCTAATGTGTGAGATAGGTAGTTTCTGAAGACACAGCTTGGATATATCTGTATTTTTCAGTCAGGGTTAGCCTTTATGGACCCATAGGAGGATTATGTACCACCACCGTCCTCCCCCTCCTCCAGGACTGAGGGTGGTAAACTGGGTCTCCCACCAACAGATCCACATTCTACCTCCCAGCAATGGTGGCAGTAGAGGGGACCATCAACTCCAGTCCTGCTGGGGAACAGACACCCTACAGGGCAGTCAATGCAGCTCTGTACACATTGATAAAGCAATAGCAGACAGACATTAAGCCTGTATATGCTAAGATGCACCCCACCACTATCTGATATTCTCCTGCAGCAAGCCTTCAGCCGCTGCACCCTGCAAGGTGTTCCATCAAAACACATACCAGCTGCAGACAGTCTGCTAGCTAGTCTATAGTGCATGTTCCTGGTGGAAATGCATGCACCCAGAACTGGGATGTCACAAAGCAGATAAGTCAGTGACTAAGCCCCAAAAGGGAACCCATAAATATCACATGAGAAAAATGCTATATAGCACTATGGGGGAATCTAGCCATGTCGTGGTCACTGCTCAGTCAGGGTGAGAGTGAACTCCCAGCAGAACATGCTGTGGCCACCCTGTCTGTGCAGGTGGTGGCTGGGCACTACAATGTCCCAGCCAGTGCCCTATGCCCTGTGCAGATGCATCCTGGCCAGGCCACCCTGTCTGGGCTATACCCATGGTACCTTGCTCCTCATTATGCACATTGGCAGGCCAATACTGGCAACAGTGCTGGCAGTGTGGGCTGTGGAGGGTGTTTGCAGCCACCACACACTGGATAGACAGACACACACTCCCACACCTATGCCAGCATTGTGCTACTCTAGAGGTGTTTAGCAGCCCTGGCCACCACACCAGTCCTGGGCACAGTGCAGGCATGGATATGGTATGCAATACTGTTGGGGGTCTCTCCCCAGGGTGGTAAACAATGTCAGACACCAGACCTGAAGCACACTCCACAGACATCAGAAAGGTTGCTATGATGGAGCTCAATCATCAAACTGTGCTTAACGTAGGAATTGCTATCTGCCAGTAATCATAGCAACCTTTTGATAGCTGTGTACCATATTCCCAGGTTTAGGGTGGCATTGCTAAGGTATGCAAGTGCTAGTATTGGGAGATGCATGCAGGGCCCAATGTCCTGCCTCTCCAGGAGGCATTGGATAATGGAGCCTGTGGGTGTGGGTGTGTCTGCCCCTGTTGGCTGCTGCTTTATGGCAGAGGTTCCCAACTCCAGTCCTGGTGTGTCAAACACTGTTCGGGTTTTCATGCTGTCCCTCATGAATATGCATGAGATACATCTGCATACCATGGGGGTTGTGCATAGATACGCAGCACAGGCATCTTTATTAGAGGCAGCATGGAACCTGAATGGTGTTTGGCCCTCCAGGACTGCATTTGGGAGACTCTGCTCTAGGTAATGCACCTTTTTATGGTGTCTGTGCTCTGTAGGGTAAAATGTAGGTGTTTTGGGCATGTTTGCAATAAAGGTTCTGTCTGTATTAGCATGTTTTAGTAGTGGGTAAAAGATGGGGACTGGGTTGGCAGGAACCACAGCTGGGACTTGAACCTGTGACCTTCTGTTCTTGAACACACTGGCTGTTTGCCCTGCACCACTGTGTTGCCACAATGGCAGTGCATTCCCTGGAGATACCATGACTGTTTGTCAGACAGAGCCTGTCTGTTGCAGTGCACGGCACCCACCTAAACAGGGCTGGGCCATGGTCTGCTGTGGAAAGCAGCCACTGCCCCCTCCACCACCAGTACCCCTCTATCACCATGCTGACATGCCCTTCTGCTGGTGGTGCTGGTGGTGCGCAGTCTCGGGCCATCGGGCTGCCTATGGTGCGGGTTCTGGGGAAGGGGTGCCTGCATAGATGTCCACGCTTCCCCCCAGCACCGCCTGCAAATGTTCTGTACCCTTGGGGGTACCTGCTGGGTACTATCCCCTGTGACACTGTGGGAAACACACTCGTGCCCTTGTTAGGCCCTCATCAGTTGCTGTCTGGCTGCTCTACTGTTTCAGCATTCGTATGGGCCACCTAGGCATCTCCCTAGTCGGCACTGTGGCCCAGCTGCACCACAGCATCTGCCGCCTGCAGCCCTCTGTGTCCCCTTTTCCAGCATCTGTCCAGTTGCCCATTCCGACATGCCCACCCTGCTGTTGCGGGTCATGTGCATGCCATAGGAAACCTGTCCAGTAACAAGGGAAAGCCCTGATCAGCGTTATTTCACTGTGGGATCATTCACCTTGTATGGGGACAGAGCATAGCCCCTTCCAAAATTGATATCTTTTTTTTGGAGCTTTCTCGGTAGTGTTTTTTTATGTTTCCCATTGATATCACTATTTCCCAGCTAGGTTATGTTTTTTTTCCAGTTTGTTCAGGTCATTTTCAATGTTTATCTGCCCTTTTGTTCTGTGCACATGTATCACACTTATCACCTTTTTTAGGTTTCCCTGGCTTTGCTGTACATTGCTGATGGAAATGGTTTCTCTTCCCTTTAAATCTACTCTAACACCAGGGTTTTACTGGCGTTACTTTTCAGCTCCAAAATCCACAGCGTTAGTGTGCAGGGAGCCTCTTCCCTCCCACTCTCCACCCATTGACCCCTTCTCTCCGCCCCTGGGGAGCCTTCCTCCGCCCTCAGGGAGCCTTTACTCCGCCTTCAGTGCTCATTTGCGCTGCTGAACGCCGCTAACATGTCAGAGCACACATTAAGACAGTTTAGTAAACATACCCCTTAATTTAATCTCAGGTCCCCAATGTATGCAAATGCTAGAAGTCTAAAAAATAAGATGGGAGAGTTAGAATATATAGCACTAAATGAGAGGTTAGATATGATTGGAATATCAGAGACATGGTGGAAGGAGGACAACCAATGAGAAAATGATACCTGGGTACAAACTATATCGTAATGACAGAGCTGATCAAATTGGTGGAGGGGTTGTGCTCTATGTTAGAGAGGGCATTGAGTCTTAAAGGATTAAAGCTTTGCAGAAAACAAAAATTTGCTGTAGAATCTCTCTGGATTGAAATGCCATGTAAAAAGGGGAAGGCAATGGCAATGGCAATGGGGGTGTACTATCGACCGCTTGGCCAGAATGAACAAATGGATGATGAAATGCTCAAAGAAATCAAGGAAGCTAACAAACGTTACAGCGCAGTAATAATAATGGGTGATTTCAATTACCCCGGCATCGACCGGGTCAGTGTCACAGCAGGACACGCCAGGGAGACAAAATTCCCAGACGAAATAAATGACTGCTTCCCAGAGCAGCTGGTCCATGAACCGACCAGAGGGGAAGCCATACGAGACCCAGTCCCCAGTGGAACACCAGATCTAGTGCAAGGGACAAGGGCGCTGAGGCCACTCGGCAACAGTGATCACAGCACGATCGTATTTCTTAAAGTCATTCCTACACATATGTGGCCACATACATCTATAAATGACCCCATATAAAATACTGACCAGTGTAAGGCATGTACTTTGCTGGTGGATGTGCACATGGGTGGAATTTTGGACTAGGCACACAGGTATGCACATAGGGGTATGTTTACTAAACCGTCTAAATGTGCGCTCTGTGACATTATCGTGCGATAAGGTACCTTATCGCGCGATGATGGCGCTTTTTAAGGTGCACAGGTACCATATCGCGCGATAACGCGCACTGCGGCGCAAATGAGCGCTGAAGGCGGGGAAAGGCTCAATGGGTGGAGAGTGGGAGGGGAGAGGCTCCCTGCACACCAACGCTGTGAAATCCAAGGCTCAAAACTAACGCCAGTGAAACCCTGGCGTTAGAGCTGATTTAAAGGGAAAAGAAACCATTTCTGTCAGCAATGTACAGCAAAACCAGGGAAACCTACAAAAAGTGATAAGTGTGATACATGTGTTGTGCACGGAACAAAAGGGCAAATAAACATTGAAAATTAACAGAAGTAAATGTAAAAAAAACATAACCAAGCTGGACAAAAGTGATAGCAATGGGAAACATCAAAAAACACTCCCAAGAAAGCTCCAAAAAAAAGATATGAATTTTGGAAGGGTCTATGCTCCGTCCCCATACAAGGTGAATGAGCCCACAGTGAAATTGCGCTGCGCAGGGTTTCCGACCCCATTGGTCAGGTGTCCTATGGCGTGCACATGTTCTGCAACAGTAGGTTGGGCATGTTGGAATGGGAAACTGGACAGATGCTGGAAAAGGGGACACAGAGGGCCTCAGGCGGCACATGTGGTGGTACAGCTGACCCACAGTGCGGACTAGGGTGATGCCTAGCTGGTCCATAGGAATGCTGAAACAGTAGAGCAGCCAGACAGCAACTGCTGAGGGCCCAACATGGGCACAAGTGTGCTTCCCATGGTGTCACAGGGGATAGTACCCAGCAGGTCCCCCCAATGGCAAGGGACATTGGCAGGCGGTGCTGGGGGGAAGCGTGGACAGCTATGCAGGCACCCCTACCCCAGAACCCGCACCATAGGCATCCGCCTACCCACACACTGGATGGCCTGAGACTGCGCTCCACCAGCACCACCAACAGAAGGGCATATCAGCATGGTGGCAGAGGGATACTGGTGGTGGAGGGGGCATTGGCAGCTGCCCAGAGCAGACCGTGGCCTAGCCCTGTGTAGGTGGGTGCCATGCACTGCAACAGACAGGCCCGGTCTGACGAACAGTCATGGCATCAGCAGGGAATACACTGTCTTTGTGGCAACACAGTGGTGCAGTGCACACAGCCAGTGTGTTCAGAAGCAGAAGAGCACAGGTTCAAGTCCCAGCTGTGCTAATTCAGACAGAACCTTTATTGCAGATGATGTAAACATGCCCAAGACACCTACATTTTACCCTACAGAACACAGACACCATAAACATGTGCATACCCTAGAGCAGAGTCTCCCAAATACAGTCCTGGGGGCCAAACACCATTCAGGTTCCATGCTGCCTCTAATAATGATGCCTGTGCTGCATTTCCATGCGCCGCCCCCATGGTATGCAGATGTATCTCATGCATATTCATGAGGAACAGCATGAAAACCTGAACAGTGTTTGGCACACCAGGACTGGAGTTGGGAACCTCTGCCATAAAGCAGCAGCCAACAAAGCCAGACACACCCGCACCCATGAGCTCCATTATCCAATGCCTCCTGGAGAGGCAGGACATTGGGCCCTGCGTGCATCTCCCAATACTAGCACTTGCATACCTTAGCAATGCCATCCTAAACCTGGGAATACGGTACACAGCTATCAAAAGGTTGCTATGAATACTGGCAGATAGCAATTCCAATGTTAAGTACAATTGTCTGATTGAGCTGCATCATGGCAACCTTTCTGATGTCTGTGGAGTGTGATACAGGTCTTGTGTCTGACAGTGTTTACCACCCTGGGGGGTGACCCCCAACAGTATTGCATACCATAGCCATGCCTGCAATGTGCCCAGGACTGGAGCGGTGGCTAGGGCTGCCAAACACCTCTATAGTTGTACAATGCTGGCATAGGTGTGGGAGTGTGTGTCTGTCTATCCCAGGGGTGGGCACCTCCGGTCCTGGAGGGCTGAAGACCAGTCAGGTTTTTGGGATATCCCTAATGAACATACATGAGATATATATGCATTAGAGATATCCTGCCAACCTGACTGGTTTGTGGCCCTCCAGGGCTGGATTTGGAGACCCCTGCCTTACACCTCTGTCATTTAAGATCGTGAGTGGGCAAGGTACGGATGTCCTAGACATCGAAAGGGTATATAGAATGTGTCACATTCCTCCTCGATTCTCACCACCACCAAAAAGTTATCTAATAGACAATTTTTTGGTGGTGGTGAGAAGTGAGGAGGACTGTGACAAATTCTATCTAACCTTTTTGATGTCTTGGACATCTGCACCTTGTCCACTCACAATCTTAAATGACAGAGGTGTAAAGCAGGGGTCTCCAGATCCAGCACTGGAGGGCCACAAACCAGTCAGGTTGGCAGGATATCTCTAATGCATATATATCTCATGCATATTCATTAGAGATATCCCGAAAACCTGACTGGTCTGCGGCCCTCCAGGACCAGGTTTGCCCACCCCTGGTCTATCCAGTGTGTGGTGGCTACAAACACCCTCCACAGCCCACACTGCCAGCACTGTTGCCAGTATTGGCCTGCCAATGTGCATAATGAGGAGCAAGGTACCATGGGAATAGCCCGGACAGGGTGGCCTGGCCAGGATGCATCTGCACAGGGCATAGGGCAATGGCTGGGACATTGTAGTGCCCGGCCACCACCTGCACAGACAGGGTGGCCACAGCATGTCCTGCTTGGAGTTCACTCTCACCCTGACTGAGCAGTGACCACGGCATGGCTAGGTTCCCCCATAGTGCCTCACAATATTTTTTTCATGTGATATTTCTGGGTTCCCTTTTGGGGTCCAATCACTGACTTATCTGCTTGTTGTGTATGCTGACATCCCAGTTCTGGGTGCATGCATCTCCTCCAGGAACATGCCCTATGGACTAGCTAGCAGACTGTCTGCAGCTAGCATGTGTCTTGCTGGAACACCTTGCAGGGTGCAGTGGCTGCAGGAGGATATCAGATAGTGGTGGGGTGCAGCTGAGTGTTTTTGGGCCTAATGTTTGTCTGCTATTGCTTTATAGACGTGTACAGAGCTGCATTGACTGCCCTGTTCTCAGCAGGACTGCAGTTGGTGGTCCCCTCTACTGCTGCCATTGCAGGGATGTAAAATGTGGATCTGTCGGTGGGAGACCCTGTTTCCCACCCTCAGCCCCTGAGGGTGGGTTGGGTGGTGGTACATAATCTGCCTATGGGTCCATAAGGGTTAAACCTGACTGAGAAATACAGATGTATCCAAAATGTGTCTGCAGGAACTACCTATCTCACACACTAGCACTGCTGGGGACCTACAGCATGGCCTATTTCTGCCATGGAAGGTGCTGTGGACCTGGTTCTGGGCGCCCCACCGCACCCTCAGGGTGAGCACAGTACCCGCACAATGTGACGGTGTGTAGCTACTCTTTGCCAGTAACACACACGGTCAGTCCCCCTACCAGGCCGAGGTGATGTGGGGGTGCATACCCCATCTTGTGTTCATCTGTAGTTGGCTGATTTGCATGTGCAGTGCATTATGGGTACGGGTGGGCTAACCCTATCCTGGTGACCACAGCAGACTGTGTGGTGACGTGCAGTCCTGTTGCAGCCAGCCAGGGGTTTACTAACAGCTGTAGCCCACTGGTTACTTTGCTGTCTATGGAGCCAGAGGTCATGGGTTCAAACCCACAGTGGGGTTATTTGATAGGGCTGTCCAAAGCATTATCTATCTTTAATGTACATTAGTGCTGCCAGCAAAAACACCCTCAGTGTACTGTACCCATAAGGTGCCTCAGAGGGCACTTTATAGGGCGCCCTATAGGGCACCTTATGGTTACCGTCCATATAAGGTGCACTATACGGTATCCTATGGAGTGACTTATAGGGTGCCCTATAGGGGACATTATAGGGTGCCGTGGCGGACAGTGCACTTTATAATGTGCCCTATGGAGTGCCTTATAGGGTGCCTTATGCGGCACCTTAGGTTACGGCACGTGAGGGTGTGTTTGCTGGCAGCAATTAATAAAATACAAATGAAGTGCCACAGGAAACAATACTTATATGTCAAAGCTGATGCCTCAGCCAGCCTTATGTAGTAGGCACACTGGGGATCAAACTCATGACCCCTGTATCATCAGTCAGCGTATTAACCATTGTGCTACACCTCTGTTTCAATGTTTACATGTCTGGGCACCTACTTAGGATTACCGCGCGTTAACGCGCTTAGGGGCGCTTCACACGATAATGTGCGCAAGAGCGCGCGTTATCGCGCGATACTCCCGTTTTGCTGCTTTAAGACTGAAACACCCACTCCTTTTATGGCAGCCTGCACACTATCGCCAGGCGCACATTAAGACGGTTTAGTAAACATACCCCATAGATTATAAAATACTCTAAAGTACTTCAGAAATATCAGAAAAGACATTTACACCTGTAATGCAGGCACCCATTAGACCACTTATGCTAGTATTTTGTAAAGACAAAGGGACATCTACATGTCTTTATAAAATAGGCTTAGCATAGACACCTTAACATGTGCTTTTACTAGGCTCCCCCTTCCTGGAGGAAAAGTCCATTAACCATTATTAAACTGGACTGGGGAAATATACTACTTATCCTTGAGATAACAGCATGGATTCTGTCTACCTTTTGGAATCCTGCCAGGTATTTGTGACCTAGGTTGGCCACTGTTAGAAACAGGATATTGAGCATGATGGACCATTGGTCTTTCCCAGTATGGCAAATCTAAACTAAACTTAACTTAGCTTAATTACCCTCATTATGGGCATTGTTAAGGCAATTTTTGGAAACAGAACTAATTTTGGATTTGTTATGACAAAGAATGTGAAAACTTGTACAATCAAGGGGTATGTTTACTAAACCGCGCACACGTGCGCGTCGCACAAGAGCAGCCGCTAATGATGCATTTAAGAGCTCTTAAGCGCCGCGCACACGTGCGTGTCACATTAACGGGCCGCTGCACGTGTGTGGGGCGCTCATGTGCGATTGAGGCGGGGAAACTCTTACGGAGGGCGGAGGAAGGCTCCCGAGGGGCGGGGGGACGGGGTCAATGGGTGGAGAGTGGGAGGGGAGAGGCTCTCCGTACAGGAGCGGGGCTGAATTTCGGCATGAAAAAAACCGCGAGTGAAACCCTCGCGTTAGAGCCGAATTAAAGGGAAGAGAAACCATTTCCGTCAGCAATGTACAGCAAAACCGGTGTGAAAAACGTGAGCAGTGTGATACATGTGCACAGAACAAAATAGCAAATATAAATTTAAAATGACCACAACAAATGTCAAATAAATCATAATCCAGCTGGGCAACAGTGATATTAATGGGCAACCATAAAAAACACTCCCAGGAAAGCTCCACAAAAAAGAAATGATTTTTGGAAGGGTCTACGCTCCGTAGACCCTTTCAAAAATCACTGCATGTCAATGGAGCTTTCCTGGGAATATTTTTCATGTTGGCCATTGATATCACTGTTGCCCAGCTTGGCTTTGGTTTTTTTCCTCTTCTTATGGAGGCCATTTATGAGGTTTAATTGCACCCCTGTCCCCATACAAGGTAAACGAGCCCACAGTAAAATTGTGCAGAGCAGGGTGTCTGACTCGTGCGGCCAGGTTTCCTATCTCCAGAGACTGCACTGTCTCTGTGGCCACAGTGTGGTGCAGCAGACACAGCCAGTGCCTGTAAGACCAGAGGGTCACAGGTTCAAACCCCAGCTGGGGCTCCTGCCAACCCAGTCCTCATAGTTTTACCCATCACTAAACAGTGATAGTACAGACACCCCTGTATGGCAGAGAACATAAGCAGGGCCGGATTTAGCTATACGCCATGTACGCCATGGCGTAGGGCCCACAACTGCAAAGGGCCCACAAAAATTGAAGTAGTTAGGCTTTTTTTTTTAATAAAATAAAAAAAAACCTGCTGGCTGCCGCCGCGGGGCCCCCCTCTGCTGCCGCGGCAGCATGGACTGACCCGCGGGGGCCCCCTCTGTAAGCTCGGTCCCTCCCTCCGTGCCTCCGTGTCTCCCTCCATGCAGGCTGTTAGAGACGCGAAGGCAGACTGTCTCCTTCTGCCTTCCCGTCTCTGTTAAGCCCGCAGGGCTGATGGGAAATTTCCCATCAGCCCCTGCGGGCTTAACAGAGACGCGAAGGAGACAGTCTGCCTTCGCGTCTCTAACAGCCTGCACGGAGGGAGACACGGAGGCACGGAGGGAGGGACCGAGCTTACAGAGGGGGCCCCCGCGGGTCAGTCCATGCTGCCGCGGCAGCAGAGGGGGGCCCCGCGGCGGCAGCCAGCAGGGTTGTTTTTTTAAAAATAAACTTTACTTTAGGCCGGGGGAGGGGGAGGGGGTAGGACTGGTAATTGGGGGGGCTGGGACTGGGGCGGGAAATGGGTGGGGACTGGGACTGGAAATGGGCTGGGACTGGGACTGGAAATGGGTTGGGGGGGATTAAGGCTGGAGGTGGGCTGATGAGGAGGACTGGTAATGGGCTGTGGGCTGTTGGGGGGGGGTTAGAACTGGTAATGGGCTTTGGGGGGGTTAAGACTGGTAATGGGCTGTGGGCTGATGGGGGCTGTCTGGTAATGGGCTATGGGGGGGGCTAGGAATGGAAATGGGCTGGGGGGGGGTTAATAATGGAGGTGGGCTGATGGGGTTAGGAATGGTAATGGGCTGTTGGGTGTGTTTAGAACTGGTAATGGGTTTTGGGGGGTTTAGACTGGTAATGGGCTGTGGGCTGATGGGGGCTGTCTGGTAATGGGCTATGGGGGGGGCTAGGACTGGAAATGGGCTGGGGGGGGTTAAGACTGGAGGTGGGCTGATGGGGTTAGGACTGGTAATGGGCTGTTGGGGGGGGGTTTAGAACTGGTAATGGGTTTTGGGGGGTTTAGACTGGTAATGGGCTGTGGGCTGATGGGGGCTGTCTGGTAATGGGCTATGGGGGGGCTAGGACTGGAAATGGGCTGGGGGGTTAAGACTGGAGGTGGGCTGATGGGGTTAGGACTGATAATGGGCTGTTGGGGGGGTTTAGAACTGGTAATGGGCTTTGGGGGGGGTTAAGACTGGTAATGGGCTGTGGGCTGATGGGGGCTGTCTGGTAATGGGCTATGGGGGGGGGGGTTAGGACTGGAAATGGGCTGGGGGGGTTAAGACTGGAGGTGGGCTGATGGGGTTAGGACTGGTAATGGGCTGTGGGCTGATGGGGGGGGTTAGGACTGGCAATGGGCTATGGGGGGCTGACTGGAAATGGGTTGATGGGGTTAGGACTGGAAGTGGGCTGATGGGGGGTTAGGACTGGTAATGGGTTATAGGGGGGGCTTAAACTGAAAATGGGGTGATGGGGGGTTAGGACTGGTATTGGGTTGGGGGGTTGCTAGGACTGGAAATGGGCTGATGGGTGGCTAGGACTGGAAATGGGCTGATGCAGGGACTAGAAGGGAATGGATGCTGGGTGAGGCTGGAACTAGAAGGGAGCTGATGTTGGGGGAGGATTAGAATGGGATGGGGCTGGAAGAGTAAAATGGAGAAGGGAAAAATATTTTGTGTGGGAGGGATAAAAAAATCTACAATTGGCCGGGTATTGGGAGAGTAAGTGGGGATTGAGGATGGAGGGGTAAAATTTGACTGGATGAAATAGGAATGAGGAAAGAGCAAAAGGAGAAAGATTAGTATGTTAAAGCAGATGTAGAGAGAGAATGGAAAAAAACTAGAAGAGAGAAGAAAGGACAAATGGACAGCAGACGATGGAGAGTTAGCAGAAGACATGAAGAAACCAGAAGAAAGTGGCTGGAGCAATTGCAGCTGAAAAAAATGCACAAAAGGTAGAAAAATATCTCTTTATTTTGAATTTATTAATTGGAATATGTCAGCTCTGGTAAATGTGCATCATTAACGTCTGCGCTTTGTTTAGTACAAGAGCAAATTAATGTATAGTTTTATTTCTACAGTGTTGTACATTCCAAGTTTGGCTTTTGGGATTCCCAGTTTAATTATTGTCTTCCTGTTTCTAAAATGTGATTACTTGTTTGGTGATGGTCTATGTTCTGCATGTGTAACTGAGCTGAGGTGTTCTGTTTATATAATTCCTATTTGACATTGCCACTTGTTCTCTTTCCCCAGTAGATCATGTATTGTTGTTCTCTGAAATGTATTGGTTTAATATTTGCAGTGTTGCCTTTTGATTGGTAGAGTATGGTGCTTTGTGAGTCCTGGTAGTGCTGTTAGGATACGGCGGGTTTGCTATGGGTTCTAAATGGGCAGTGTTTGTAGTAGTTCCTAATGTGTCTGGCAGTTGGCACTGGATTATAGTAATGTAGAAATCTTTTAGTCTTTCTTTATCCATACACTCATTAAGAGGCACGTTTACTAAAAGTTAGTATATGGTAACATTATGCAAATATTTATGCAAATGAGGCCCCTTATGCAAATGAGGCCCACACCCCCCTTGGGCCGCCCCTGCTGGGGGCCCACAATTTTTGTTGGCATAGGGCCTCACTCAAGGTAAATCCGGCCCTGAACATAAGCATGGTTCCAACACCTATATTTTACCCTACACCGCACACAAACCATAACAATGGGCATTACCGACAGCCGAGTCCCCCAAACTCAGTCCTGGAGTGCCACAACTCAATCAGGTCTTATGCTTTTTTCCAGATAGGGACATGTCTGCATGTTGGCGGAAGGGTACAGGTGGTGGAGGGGGCAGTGGCTGCAAACCACAGCAGACAGTGGCCTCGGCCTGTGCAGGCTGGCACCGTCCACCGTAACAGACAGGCTCTGTCGGATGTACAGTCATGGACTCCCCAGGGAACACAGCATATCTGTGGCAACAAGGTGGTGCAATGCACACAGACAGTATGTGCAGGAACAGAAGGTCACAGGTACAAAGCCCAGCTGGGTCTACTGCCAATCCAGTCCACATATTTTTCCTACAACTAAACCGTGATAGTAAGGAGAAACCTTTATTGCTGAGAATATACGCATGGTGCACACGCCTATATTTTACCATACCAAACACAGACACCATAAACAGCCGCATTACCCAGAGCAGAGTCTCCCAAATGCAGTCCTGGAGGGCCCCACACCATTCAGGATCCATGCTACCTCTACTAAAGATGCCTGTGCTGCATATCTATGCACCACCCCCATGGTATGCTGATGTAGCTCATGCATATTCATGAGGGACAGCATGAAAACCCGAACAGTGGTTGGAACACCAGGACTGGAGTTGGAACACTCTGCCGTACAGCAGCAGCCAACAGGGCCAGACACCCCCCCCCCCCCAGGCCCAATGCCTCCTAGAGAGGCAGGACATTGGGCCCTGCCTGTATCCCCCAATACTAGCAGTTGCATACCTTAGCAATGCCACCCTACACCTGGGTATATGGTACACAGCTACCAAACGTTGCCCATGATAACTGGCAGATATCAGTTCCTACGTTAAGCACATTTTGCTCCTTGGGCTCCACCATAACAATCATTCTGATGTCTGCGGTGTGTGCTGCAGGTCTGGTCTCTGACAGTGTTTACCGCCCTGGGGAGTGACCCCCAACAGTATTGCGTACCATATCCATGCCTGTACTGTGCCCAGGACTGGTGTGGTGGGTATGGCTGCTGAACTCCTCTATAGTAGCACAATGCTGGCATAGGTGTGGGGGTGGCTGTCTGTCTATCCAGTGTGTGGTGGCTGCAAACACCTTCCACAGCCCACACTGCCAGCAATGTTGCCAGTATTGGGCTGCCAATGTGCATAATGAGGAGCAAGGTACCATGGGTATACGCCGGACAGGGTGGCCTGGCCAGGGTGCATCTGCACAGGGCATAGGGCACTGACTGGGACATATTAGTGCCTGGCCACCACCTACACAGATAGGGTGACCTCAGTATGTCCTGCTGAGAGATCACTCTCACCCTGACTGTGCAGTGACCACAGCATGGCTAGGCACCCCCATAGTGCTATATGGCTTTGTTTTTTTCATATGATAGATATGGGTTTCCTTTTGGGGCCCAGTCACTGATTTAGCTGCTTGCTGTGTATGTTGACATCCCAGTTCTGGGTGCATGCATCTCCACTGGGAATATGCACTGTGGACTAACTAGCACACTGTTTGTAGCTGGTATGTGTCTTGATGGAGCAGCTTGTGGGATGCAGTGGCTGATGACTTGCTGCAGGAGAATATCAGATAGTGGTGGTGTACAGCTTAGCATATCCAGGCCTAATGTCTGTCTGCTATTGTGTTATGGATTTGCAGAACTGGGGTTGATGGTCCCCTCTACTGCCACTTTTGCAGGGAGGTGGAATGTGGATCTGTTGATGGGGGCCCTGTTTGGGGCCCCTCTGCCCGGGTGGGGGTGGGGGTGTGGTGCTGCATGGCCCACCTGGGGGGGTCTATGGAGGCTACACCTGACTGAAAAAGACAGAGATATCCAAGGTGTTTATGTAGAAACAAACTATCTCACACATTAACACTGCTTTGGATCTCTGGCATGGCCTCTTTCAGCCATGCAGGGTGTTGTAGACCTGGTCCTGGGCGCCTCATTGCACCCTCAGGGTGAGCACAGTACCCGCACAATGTGGCGGTGTGTAGCTACTCTGTGCCAGTAAAACACACGGTCAGTACCCCCTACCAGGCCGAGGTGGTGTGTGGGTGCACATGGTCACTTCCCTCTACCGGGCAGAGGTGCTGTGGGGGTGCATTGCACATCTTGTGTTCATCTGTGGACTGCTGATTTGCATGTGCAGTGCATCATGGGTATGGGTAGGCTAACCCTATCCTGGTGACCACAGCAGACTGTCTGTGTGCATGCTCTCTGCAGCCAGCCAGGGTCTTGCTAATAGCTGTAGCCCAATGGTTACTGCACTGCCTCTGGAGCCAGAGGTCATGGGTTCAAACCCACAGTGGGGTTATTTGATAGGGTTGTCCAATGCATTATCTTTATTTAATGTACATATTTTGATGCCAGCAAAAACACCCTCAGTGTACTGTACCCATAAGGTGCCTCTGAGGATGCTTTATAGGGCACCTTATGGTTCCCGTCCATATAAGGTGCACTATACATTCTCCTGTGACGCAACCTATACGGTGCCCTATAGGGGACATTTTAGGGTGCTGTGGCAGACAGTGCAGTTTATAATGTGCCCTATGGAGTGCCTTATAGGGTGCCTTATACGGCACCTTCAATTATGGCACGTGAGGGCGTGTTCGCTGGCAGCAATTAATAACATAAATATAAAGTGCTGCAGGACAAAATATGTACAATGCAAAGCTGATACCACAGCCAGCCTTACATATTAGGCACCCTGGGGAGCAAACCCATGACCCCTGTATCAGCAGTCAGTGCCTTAACCATTGTGCTCCACTGCTGCTCCTCCTTGCCTGTCAGCACACCTATGTATGCTTTTCATTCCTTAAACTGCACAGTGCTGCCATAAAAACCAGTACACTGACCTTGCGGTACCTCATACGGCACCCTCTAAAGCGCCCTATAAGCAACATTCTAGGGTGCCTTGGCTGACAGTGCACTTTAAAATGTGCCTTATATAGGGCACCTGATGTTAACACGCTTTGGGAGTGCGTTTGCTAGTTGTGGCAATTAAAATATGACTAAAATGCCACCTAAAGCAATCTGCCCCATAATATGTTATGCTTCAGCTAGCCTTGTTCATTGGGCACTTTGAACCCCTGATCCCTGCACCATTGGTCAGTGTCTTAACCATTGTGCTGTGGTTCTGTTCCTGTGATTGCACATCAGCGCGCCGCATTATGCCGCGCAATATTAACAAGCCTCCTAAAACATTGGCGCCCATCATTTATATGCCTCCTAAAATAATGCCTCAGCCAGCTGCCTCCATTGGGCACTGTGGGGGATTGAACCCCTGATCCCTGCACCGTTGGTCAGTGTCTTAACCATTGTGCTGTGGCTCTGCTCTTTGTCTTACACATCAGCGCGCCACTTATACCGTCCAGTGTTATACTGCCTCCATAGACATCAGCGTGCCGCCTTATGCCGCCCAGTATTAATATGCTGCCAAAAACATCAGTGCGCCGCCTTATGCTGCCCAGAATTAATATGCCGCCAAAAACATCAGCACGCTGCCTTAGGCCGCCCAGTATTAATATGCCGCCAAAAACATCAGCGTGCTGCACAGTATTTCTGTGACTCATAAATTACTGCCTCAGCCAGCCATCTTCATTGGGCACTGTGGGGAATTGAACCCCTGATCCTGGCACTGTTGGTCAGTGTCTTAACCATTGTGCTGTGGCTCTGCTCTTCTGCTTGCCCATCAGCGTACCACATATGCCTCCCGCGCAGCCATCTGATGCGCTAAGGTGTGGGGCATACAAGGGCGCCACGCACCTTAGCGCATATTTAAATTCTATTTTTTCTTTTTCAGGACGAACCGCCCACTCCTTATATGGCACCCACACTCTACCGCGGCCCGCACTTTACCGGGGTTTTAGTAAACATACCCCCAAGACTTGACTTTTTTTTTTTGCTTTGTCTTATTTTATTATAAAAAAAAACACAAAACAGTTCTACAACTGTCACTGTCACAAAGCAGGAAATACAAAGAAAAATAAATACAGACTACACTTGAAATACCTCTATTTGGTAAGCTTAGAGCAAAACCAAGTGAAACAGTAGATTTTACAGGTACAAAACAGAAACAGATTATGAATGTCAAGAGCTTAAATATCTCATGCTGACAGAGCATGGGAATATCATCCTTATTAAACAATCTTGCCAGAATATCTCAATCTGTACTGATTTTATACCCTTGCTCTGACAAATGTACTAATTTAATTAGTTGTATTATTTGCTGTAATCAATAAAGCGCAGGGTCCCTTATGGTTCCAATACCAAAGTATTAGTGCACTCCACTAGCAGGCAATACCAAAGACTGAATTCAAGTTTAATGTAACCGCTGATGTTTTCAGATTGAAGAGAAAAAGACAAGCTCAGTGCTGCTGTGTACATGACCATGAAATACATTCTATGCCTTGCTGGTCCTACTAAGCATGCAATCAGAACTGGTACACCTCATGCACTACGGCTTTTGTGGTCTAAATGCCGATCTGCCCTTGTTTAAAGAAATACATTGGGCATATTATTAGCCCTATTAAGGAAGGCTAATCTTTGGGAACATCAATCTTGACTACATACTAAGGTCTTGAGTGCACCAATAGTGAGCCAATACATTTCATTACAGCATACGTTTACTGATTTGCGTTGGAGGGTTTTGGATTTTGCTCCATGGGATCCACGAGGAGGGGATCGTGAGTATAAACTGCAGGTGTTAGAACAGTCATGGATTTTAAACTGGCTATGTATAGTATCTCCAGCTGGTTTAAATCAGGAAATTGACTGGTGGAACCTTTTGTGAGTCTCGTGGGTTTCATCTATTGGTGATTTTTCCTTATGGATGTCAAGTTGCTTAAAATCAACTGAGTCATTTTAGAACAATTCATTTGTGAAATGCCATGGCAGCAAGTCTGAGTTCTTTCCAATAGAGCGTTGATAAAAAGGTCTGAATAGTTGTCAGCTCTAAACGCAGTGCTGTGTTCGGTGTTGGAGGAGATCAACTCGAGACATGTGCATAGATTTCTACATTTGAACAAACCAGGCTGGGAGCTGGTTGTTGGTCTTAGAAGATATGAAAACAAACCACGCTGGGAGCTGGTGTTGATCTTGAGTGGAATTGAGCTCACAAGATATGTACGTTTAATTGCCTTCTATGAAAATATGGAACATTGAAGGAAGTTTGGGAACTCCTTTTTAGTTTAACACACGTCCTTATGATGGGGGATTTTTAATTCATAGTGAAAGCTTGGGGTGTGTCACACATTGTTGTGTTGGTATACACTTTGAGGAATGGTTCACTGGTTTTCTGGTAAACCTTAAAATGGCCAAAAAGGAAAATTTGTTGCAGGAGATAGTATTCCTCATGAAAAATATGCCAAGAAAAAATTAGTTTGCCAGTAGTTAGTACAATCTTTGGTCTACTTTTTGATTTTTGGGAATAATATTGAATGGACATAGTGTTTTTTGTGGTGCATTTGAATAATCATGTCCTGGCAATATCCCAGTTCTTATGCTATTTCCTACTGTTTCCTTTTTTAATTGGTCTTGTTTTATTTGATTCTTTTATCTGTCAAATATGTGTACATATATAGTCCAAAGCCATTTCACTGGCCCATTTTTTAGGAGATATTGGACATTAAGGGGTCGAACTGCCAATAATGTTGACCACAACTGTAAATGTTCTTGTATTTTTCTGTGCACAAATACTGTGTTTTTTCTACCACTATGCATTACAGCCTAATTAAATATCCATTTTACAAATATATAGTATATATTTATTTAAAGTAAAAAGATTGTTTTAAATTACTGAAGTGCTAGAACTGAATCAGACCTATTTGTGATTAAATTCAACTTAAAAATGTATCAAACTGTGGATATATTTCCCCCAAATAGAACTCTTTTTCCTCAGGAAATCCAACCTAAAAGCAGTTGCAAAAAATATGGAAGAATCAATTGACTTTTGTCAGGGATACTTTTGTACAGAAGAACAATCCCCAGCCATCACCAAAATGTTCTGCCGCATGAGGTTAGCGTTTCTTTCATGATGCTGTGGAAGTATTATCGGATTAGTGGCATTCAGATTATATTACATAGGGGAACAAGTGAAATTGTACATGATTCATCAAGCAAGAAAGATATATCACGACTGCAATAAGCTAATGTAGTTTTCATTTTATTTTCATCCTAGCATCATGCTTACCTCTTTGAGTATACAAGCAGGACAAATAGTTCCGGTCTTTCCTATCTTTCCATTCCTTTTCTGTGGTCTGTGGTGCAGCCTCATCTCCTCCTGTTCCCCTCATCTGTGGTGTCCCCCAAGGGTCAGTGCTGGCCCCTCTCAACAACTTTCTGGCCCCCACTGCACTACCGATTCAACAACTTGGCATCTCCACCTACCTTTACGTTGATGATAGTCTTCTTCTTTTCCGCACAAACTCGCACTTCTCAGATTTAGCCCCCTTAAACACCTGCCTATCTGCCATCTCTGACTGGCTTCTCACCAGTAATCTTTTTCTGAACCCCTCAAAATGTTCTGCAGTTTGGCTCATCTTTAATATCCCCAGGCCCACAATAGCCCCTCTTCTGTCTCATTGCCCGGTCCCTCTCGTTCAATCTCTCTGCTATCTCGACGTCATGTTGTACTCTTCGTTAACATTTCATGATCATCTCAGTTCCCTGGTTCAGCTGTCTTTCTTCTTCCTTCGCCATATTGGTTCCCTTCGTTCCTCCCTTGACCCGCATTCCCTCACAACCCTCCTTCTGTCATTGGTGATTTCCAGACTCAACTATTGTAATGGTGCACTTGCTGGCCTCCCCCTTTATCAACTTCGCCACCTCCAGCTCCTTCAAAATACGACAGCCCGGATCCTCACTCACTTCTCCCATCATGAACACATTATGCCTACCCTAATCCTCCTTCACCGGCTTCCTATAAAATTCCATATTGATTACCAAATCCTTACCTCAGCTCACCAGGCAATTCACACAGGTACTCCACAATACCTAGCCGATCTCCTCCAATTCCACTCCCCTCACTGACTCCTCAGGTCCCTACACACCCACCGCTTGTCCCTTCCCTCCATCTCATGTACATATCTAGAACAGATGCGTCACTCTGCTTTCTTCTTCCTTGCCCCCGCTCTATGGAACTCCCTTACTGGTTCAAATCCCTGGTCAAAACACACCTGTTTCAGCTTACTTATGCCCCCCCCCTCTCCTCCCCAGAGTAGTTCTCCTCTCCTGCCCTTCCTCCTTGGGTTTGTTTCTCCCCTCCTCCCCTTCCTACTGGCTTTCCTCTCCTTCTCAGTTCTCTCTTGTTTCTTAGCTGTTTTGTCAATAACTGGCGTTCCATTCCTTTCACTTTGATGTTTTTTAATTATTGTAAACTTCTCTGATGCCTTGCTGCCTAAGGCGGTATATCAAATGATAATTAAAGATAAAGATAAAAATAAAGCAATAGAGAAGGGATGAAGGGGGGAAGAGGATTTAGGGGGAAAAATATGAAGTTTGGTATTGGTCATGTTCAATTTCAAATGGTGGTGAGACATCCAGGCAGCAATGTCAGATAGGGAGGCAGATAATGGGCTTGGAGTGTAAGAGAAATATCAGGTGTAGATAGATAGATCTGAGAGTCATCAGCATAAAAATGATATTGAAACCCATGGGAAGAGATGAGAGCACCAAGGAGCTGGGTATAGAGAGAGAAAAGGAGAGAGCCTAGAACAGACCCTTCGGGTACACCAAGTGAAAGAGGGATAGCAGTAGAGGAGGAACCACCAGAACAGACACTGAAGGAGCAATGTGAGAGATAAGATGAGAACCAGGACAGTACAGAGTCCCTAAAACCAAGGGGTATGTTTACTAAACCGTCTTAATGTGCGCACTGTAATGTTATTGCGTGATAATGGCATGTCTGCAGGCACACAGGTAACTTATCGCGCAATAACGTGCCCAGCGGCGCAAACGAGCGCTGAAGGCGGGGAAAGGCTCCCGGAGGGTGGAGGAAGGCTCCCCAGGGGCGGAGAGAAGGGGTCAATGGGTGGAGAGTGGGAAGGGAGAGGCTCCCCGCACACTAACGCTGTGAAATCCGAGGCTCAAAAATAACGCCAGTGAAACCCTGGCGTTAGAGCCGATTTAAAGGGAAAAGAAACCATTTCCATCAGCAATGTACAGCAAAACCAGGGAAACCCACAAAAAGTGATAAGTGTGATACATGTGCACGGAACAAAAGGGCAAATAAACATTGAAAATGACCTCAACAGAATGGAAATAAAACATAACCAAGCTGGCCAATCGGGATATCAATGGGAAATATCAAAAAACACTCCCAAGAAAGCTCCAAAAAAAAGAAATGAATTTTGGAAGGATCTACGCTCCAACCCCATACAAGGTGAATGAGCCCACAATGAAATTGCGCTGAGCAGGGTTTCTGACTCCATTGGCCAGGTTTCCTATGGCATGCACATGTTCCACAACAGCAGGGTGAGCATGTCGGAACGGGCAACTGGAGAGATGCCGGAAAAGGGGACACAGAGGGCTGCAGGCGGCACATGCTGTGGTACAGCTGGGCCACAGTGCGGACTAGGGTGATACCTAGGTGGCCCATAGGAATGCTGAAACAGCAGAGCAGCCAGACAGCAACTGATGAGGGCCCAACATGGGCACGAGTGTGCCCCCCACAGTGTCACAGGGGCTAGTACCCAGCAGGTACCCCCAAGGGCACAGAACATTGGCATGCAGTGCAGGGGGAAGCTTTGACAGCTATGCAGGCACCCCTACCCCAGAACCAGCATCATAGGCAGCCGCCTACCCGCACAGTGGATGGCCTGAGACTGTGCACCACCAGCACCACCAGCAGAAGGCCATGTCAGCATTGGGGCAGAGGGGTACTGGTGGTGGAGGGGGCAGTGCCTGCTAGCCACAGCAGATGGTGGCCTAGCCCTGTTCAGGTGGGTGCCATGCACTCCAACAGACAGGCTCTGTCTGACAAACTGCCATGGTATCTACAGGGACTGCACTGTCTCTGTGGCCACAGTGTGGTGTGGTGAACACAGTCAGTGTGTTCAGGTGCAGAAACTCACCCGTTCAAGTCCCAGCTGGGGCTCCTGCCAAGCTAGTCCCCATATTTTACCCACAACTAAACCGTGAGAGTAAAGACGAACCTTTATTGCAGAGAACATAAGCATGGTTCAAACGCCTATATTTTACCCTACAGAGCACAGACACCAGAAACATGCGCATTACCTACAGCACATTCCCCCAAATGCAGTCCTGGAGGACCACAAATCATTCAGGTTTGATGCTGTCTCCAATATAAGGCCATGTCAGCATGGTGGCAGAGGGGTACCGATGGTGGAGGGGGCAGTGTCTGCTGCCCACACCAGACGGTGGCCTAGCCCTGATCAGGTGGGTGCCGTGCACTCCAACAGACAGGCTCTGTCTGACAAACAGCCATGGTATCTCCAGTGACTGCACTGTCTCTGTGGCCACAGTGTGGTGTGGTGAACACAGCCAGTGTGTGCAGGAGCAGAAGGTCACAGGTTCAAGTCCGAGCTGTGGCTCTTGCCAACCCAGCCCCCATATATTACCCACTACTAAACTGTGATAGTAAAGACAAACCTTTATTGCAGACAACATAAGCATGGATCAAACGCCTATATTTTACCCTACAGAGCACAGACACCAGAAACATGCGCATTACCTACAGCACATTCCCCCAAATGCAGTCCTGGAGGGCCACAAATCATTCAGGTTTGATGCTGTTTCTAATAAAGATGTGTGTGCTGCATTTCCATGTACCGCCCCCATGGTATGCATATGTAGCTTATGCATATTCATTAGGGACAGCATGAAAACATGAACAGTGTTTGGCCCATCAGGACTGGATTTGGGAACCTCTGCCGTAGAGCAGCGGCCAACAGGAGCAGAAAGAACCGCACCCACAGGCTCCATTATCCAAAGTCGCATGGAGAGGCAGGATATCGGGCCTTGCGTGCATCTCCCAATACTAGTACTTGCATACCTCTCCAATGCCACCCTAAACCTGGGAATACAGTACACATATCTCAAAATGTTTGCTATGATTACTGGCAGATAGAAATTCCTAAGTTAAGCACAATATGCTCATTGAGCTGTATCATACCAATTTCTCTGATGTGTGTGGCGTGTGTGTTAGGTCTGGTATCTGACAGTGTTCACCACCCTGGGGAGTGACCCCAACGGTATTGCATACCATAGCCATGCCTGTGCTCTGTCCAGGACTGGTGAGTTGGCCAGGACTGCCAAACGCCTCTGTATTTACACAATGCTGGCATAGGTGTGGGAGTGTGTGTCTGTCCATCCAGTGTGTGGTGGTTGCAACACCTTACTCAGCCCACACTGTTTGCACTGCGTCCAGTGTTAGCTTGCCAATGTGCATAATGAGGAGCAAGGTACTGTGGGTATAACTCGGACAGGGTGGCCTGGGCAGGATGCATGAGCATAGGGCATAGGGCAATGGCTGGGACATTGTATTGGCCGGCCACCACCTGCATGGACAGGGTGGCCACAGCATGTCCTGCTGGGAGCTCACTCTCACCCTGATTGAGCAGTCACCATGGCATGGCTAGGTCCCCCATAGTGCCCTATAGTATTTTTCTCATGTGATATTTATGGGTTCCCTTTTGGGGCCCAATCACTAACCTATCTGCTTGGTGGGTGTGCTGACATTCCAGTTTCGGGTGCACACATTGTCTCCAGTAACATGCACTATGGACTAGCAAATAACATCACAACCCTGGACTCTGTCCATCATAGAAGAGGGTACAGGCGTCATTCACAAAGCCTGCCGCCACCTACAATAGTAAGGACATTCAGTTCTCAAAATTCCCCCCAACTGAATCCAGAGGTAAAACATCTCTTACCTCAAGGAGCAATAGAAGAGGTACCTCAGCTTCAACAGGTTTCCGGGTGGTACCCCCCCTATTTCCTCATACCAAAGAAAACAGGAGGTCACACACCCATTTTTGATCTCAGAGAACTGAACAAGTTCCTGTTCCAAGAGAAATTCTAAATGATTTCTCTAGGAAATGTACTTCCTGACCTACACAGGCAGAACTGCCTTTGTTCTCTAGATCACAAGGATGCGTACACCCATGTTTATTTATTTATTTATTTATTTAGCTGTATTTATATCCCGCTTTTCACTGGGTCAAAGCGGTCAATTGGGAGATACATTTAACATGAGGGGATATGACACACATACGCTAATACTTACAGGGAACATGGGCAATGGAGGGTTAAGTGGCTTGCCCAAGACCACAAGGAGCCAACAATCACACCGAAAGTTCCTTTGGTTCCTCCATCAAGGACAGCACTATCAAAACAAAGTTTTCCCTTCAACCTTGCCTCAGCACCCAGAGTATTCACAAAGTGCATGGCTGTGGTAGCCGGTTTTCTCCGTACCAGGGTAATCTTTGTCTGCCCCTACTTGGATGATTGCCTCATCCGGGCAGAGTCACAAACACAAGCTCAGGCCTCTCTCTCGTACACAATGCGTGGACTCCAATATCTAGGCCCTGTCATAGATCTCCAGGAATCCTTTCTGACTCCCACGCAATCGCTGGAGTTCATAAGAGCAAGGCTAGATACCAGACTGCCATAGACCTACCTGCCTCAGCCTCGCTGTCCTCCCATTGTGCAACTGGTTTCTTTAGCACTACAAAAGACTCACCTCTCGGCTCAAGAGATGCTTCAGCTGCTGGGTCACATGGCATCTACGGTGCATGTGCTCCCCTACGCTTGTCTCCACATGAGACCAGCCCAATGGGCCCTCTCTTCCCAGTGGACGCAAGCAACAGGCTGTCTCTCAGATCTGATAGTAAGCTCAAACCACCGTACCCTGTCCCTGGACTGGAGGCAGTCAGCACAAAACCTGTTGGAGGGGTCACCTTTCCTGCAACCCCCTCCTCAGATCACATTAACAACAGATGCCCCCAAAGTGGGGTGGGGTGCACATCTACTGGACACCTCCACCAAAGCCACCTGGAATTCTCAGGAGATTCATTTCCACATCAATCTGTTGGAGCTCAGAGCAATTCGCCTGGCTCTTCAAGTATTCCATTCCCTTCTACAGGCCAAGAGAATACTACTTCACGCAGACAATCAGGTAGCCATGGTCTATGTAAACAAACAAGGAGGAACAGGCTCTCTATCCCTTTGCAACGAAACTCTTCAACTGTGGGCGTTTGCCACAGAGCAGCAGATCCATCTCCTGCCAGTCTATCTCCCTGGCAATCAGAACTCTTGGCCAGACAGACTCAGTCGTGTTCTGCGTCCGCACAAATGGTCTCTACACATGGACCAACTCTCCACAGTATTGCAACTCTGGGAAAGTCAAGATATAGACCTCTTTGCAAGTCCATCATATGCCGGTTCTGTTCACGGATTCCGGCTCAGGGCTGCTAAGCGAGGGATGATTTCCTCCTCAACTGGGGGAAGGAATTCCTATATGCCTTTCCTCCCATTTCTTTGATTGCCAAGACCCTATTCAAGCTCCTGAGGGACAGAGGCAACATGATCCTCATAGCCCCATGCTGGCAACACCAGGTGTGGTACCCTCAGCTTCTACATCTGTCCCAGGTTCCACCCCTGGACTCACGGTCAGCTCCAGACATACTGTCGCAGGAGGAGGGGAAAGTATGACATCCAAACCCCCACTCTCTGCACCTCAGAGCTTGGCTACTGAAGGTTTTAACTGCTTTGGCCTTCCCCTCACTCAGGAAGTGCGAGATGTCCGTTATGCTTCCAGGAAACCTTCCACAAGGCATTCTTATGCCGTCAAGTGGAAGAGAGATTCCATTTGGTGATCACAAAAGTGCATCAATCCCTCTTGTTATACCTATAGAAACATTTTTGGACTAACTCCTTTAATTATCAAACACTGGTCTCCAACCTGGGTCAGTCAGAGTCCATTTAAGTGCCATTGCTGCTTCTTCTGAACCCATCAATGGACAACCCATTTCATCCCATCCTCTCAGAACGTACACAAGCTTGATTGTAAGATAGGTTTGTTTATTGTTCATTGTAATATATGTTTATAGTTCTTTGTAAATAGTTGTTGACACAGTTGCTTACAATGTTTTAACTGTATATAGTTCCAACTACTGTTCCATGTAAAACTATATAAAATTGTTTAACTGTTCCCTGTAAACCGCCCTTGATCTCTGGAAGGGGCGGTATAGTAGAAAAGAATAAATAAATAAATAAATATCCAGAATCATGAGAGGCCTGCATCTAATGAAACCTCCCCTTAGACCACCTCCAGTGGCATGGGATCTCAATCTGCTTCTAGGCCAGCTTATGCTGCCGCCTCTTGAGCCCTTAGCCACTACTTCCTTAAAGTCTCTGTCCTGGAAAGTAATATTCCTTCTTGCAATCACATCAGCAAGTCGTATCAGTGAATTGCAAGCTCTAATGGCTGATCCACCTTACACACAGTTTCACCATGATCAGGTAGTCCTAAGGACACATCCACACTTCATGCCTAAGGTGGTTTCCTCCTTTCATTTGAACCAAGAGGTTTAGTTACCTGTAGTCGTTCAAAAGCCTCATGCTTCAAATGCAGATAATACTCCTCATACTTTCAACTGTAAAAGAGCTGTGACTTTTCATCTGCAGAGGACCCAGCAACACAGAAGGTCCTCTCAGCTATTCATAGCCTCTGATCCTTACCATTTGGGTACAGCAGTTTCCAAAACATCTCTATCCGGGGGCGGAGCCCGATGTCCAGCGGGATGGTCGCATAACGCTGAGGCTCCCGAGAGGCCTACTCAGAATCCTGAATTAACACCGGACATACTTGAATTTCTGCTCTGATCTTGCCGGGGCACATTGGTGAGATGGCGGGGACCAAACCTACGCGCCTGGAATTTGGATCTCCAGCGGCTTCTCACGGCAAACGCTCCAAAACCGAACCCCCGTCCCCGCAGAAGGGGCTGGCTTTGCGCAAGGGCCCTGAAATGCAGCAGGAAATCCTCGCAGAGATTAGAGGGGTTAAGGACCTCGTGCAGTCAAACGGTGAAGCACTCCGAGCGCTGCGGGAAGATCTCGGTGTACTGCAAGGCAGGCTAGAGGGGCTCTCTTCACGTCAGGACAAAATGGAGAGCATATTAGACTCCCATGCGGTCCGGCTGTCCAAACTTGACAAAGTTGAATGTCAGGTGCGGGCCTTGCAGAAAGAAGTGGAAGATGGCAATAATAGAGCGCGCCGCAACAACCTACGACTCGTGGGCATACCGGAGGGAGCGGAATCGGGAGACATGAAGGAGTTTTTATATAAAATCCTCCCTTCCCTGCTCCAAATCACCTTTACCAAAGAATTGGAGATCGATCGCGCTCATCGTGTACCCACAAACATAACGCTCAACAGGAAGACCCCGCGGCCTATCATCTTTCGACTTTTGAGATATCAACATGTGGAGCAAATTCTCAGTGCCTCTCGGGCAAAGGGCCATATGGAGTTTGAGAGCCACAAGATCTCCTTCTATCCTGACTTGGCTAAACCCACGGTCGACCGCCGAAAGCGCTTTCTGGAATTCCGGCCGAGGCTTCAACAACTACAAGCACGCTATGGCCTGATGTACCCGGCCAAGCTCCGAGTCATGCTTCACAATCAGACAAGAACATTTGAGGACCCTGATCTGCTAGCGGAGTTTTTGGATGCTAAAGAAGCCGACTTGATGCGCTGACTTCCAGAGTATTCCTGCCAGTGTTCTCATATCCGCTGTACCTGCCACATTGGATTTGCCACGACTCAGCAAAGAGTCTGTCGAGGGCGGTTTGTTGCCTTATTTTTGATGATATCTGTGACCCGACTCCATCTACCCATAGTAGCCTCGATGAGTATCAGAGACAGTGTTAATTATGGACTCTGGTGTTTCTTTTCTTTTTTTTTTATGTCTCTATCTTCCTCTCTAGGGCCTCCTCCCGCAGACATATGGTCGCCATATTCATTGGGGGTTTTGCTTCTTCTCTAAGTTACTTTGGTACATACTTTTCAATATGGGGTGTATTAGCCAGCATACTCGGTGATTATGTCATTGTTGTACAGATTCTGATTATGTTATATGTTTTCAAGCGCCCTTACCTAAAATGTCTATTACCGATTGATGGCACCATGTAAGATTTTATCATTGAACGTAAAAGGAATCAATAATCCGATAAAACGGAAGAAAATCCTAAGCTATCTAAGTCATGAAGCTGCGGACCTGATTTTCCTCCAAGAAACGCATTTAAATTCGAAGGAAACTCTTAAACTCAATATTAAACCTTACATGGTGGCCGCCTATTCCCCAGCCGTTTCTAAGAAATGTGGGGTTGCCATACTGGTTAGGAAATCTCTGCATGCTACTATTATCGCGACTAGCTCAGATACAGCAGGTAGATGGTCCAGAGTTCACCTCAAGATAGGTAACCTTGAAGTTACATGTATATGCCTTTATGCTCCTAATGTGGATGACCCTGCCTTTTTTGCTACCATTGCTCAGGTTGCGCAGGCCTCTGCTAATACTTCATTGATAATAGGGGGGGATTTCAATTTAGTTCTTGATCCCCTGATTGATAAACAGCCGCCTAGGACAAGTGGTCCCCCCAAGAGTCACACCACGCTTACCTCTGTGATCAAAGATCTTGCTTTAGTCGATCTATGGAGGTTACTACACCCCAATGAGCTTGACTTTACATTCTTCTCTTCCCCTCACAAATCCCAGTCTCGCATAGATTTCTTTCTAATATCAAAACTGTTAGTTCCTCAGGTGGACACTGCAAAGATTCACTCCCAACATATTTCAGATCATGCTGCTATTTCTTTTCAATTACACACTACTGCACCCCAAGGGAATTCGGGGGCCTGGTTCTTTGATAGAGCCCTATTAACTCAGCCAGAGTTCCAGTTAGAAATTCGAGCAGCCATACAGGATTACTTCCATTTTAATTTACCCCAGGATACTGCAAATTGGGCTTGGTGGGAGGGTTTCAAAGCGGCCATTCGTGCAACGATCACTAGTTATCAAATTCGCCTGCGGAAACAACGCAAACAGCAGCTACTTATACTAGACCAACAAATCAAAGCAGGCGAACGAGTTCTAACTTCACGTACTGATCCATGCGTCTTAGTTCGCTTACAGCGTCTCCGTTTTCAATATAATACAATCCTCTCAACTGCAGCTTCTAAGAGTATTGAGCTTCAACGAGGGACATACTACCGTGAAAGCAACCGAGCCGGTCGACTTTTAGCCAACGCCTTAAAAGGTCAAAAAGAAGCCAAACGCGTAGCGGCCCTTCGAGCCCCACAGGGAGGGGGCATACTGACCACAGACTCCGATATCGTAGAACTCTTTCGGGATTTCTATACCCGTCTATATCAATCTGAATGTGAGTTTTCATCAGAGACCTTCGAGCGATTGTTTTCTGGTATTCAGCGGCCGACCCTTTCTGAAGCTGATAGGGATGCGCTGGATGAACCCTTCTCTACTTCAGAGATCCAATCTGCCCTAAAACGAACAGCCTCGGGTCGAGCCGCTGGGCCTGATGGTCTCCCGACCGAATTCTACAAAACGTTCAGTGCAGATTTAGTTCCCTACTTAAAACTCTATTTTACTGCCCTTGCGGTAGATGCATCCTCTTTGGGATCCTTTTCTGCAGCTAATGTGGTAGTATTTGAGAAAGAAGGCAGAGACCCGCTGCTAACCGCCAACTACCGTCCAATCTCCCTACTTAATGCCGATTATAAGATCTTCGCAACGATCTTGGCCACCCGGCTATCTGACAGGATGGCCACCTTAGTCCATCCCGACCAATGCGGTTTTATACCCGGCCGATCCACCGCTGACAATGCTCGGACCTTGTGCCATGTGCTATCCAGTGCTGCCAATTTAGACCACCCATGGGTGGGTCTTTCCCTAGATGCTGAAAAAGCCTTTGATCGCCTAGAATGGCCCTTCTTATTTGCAGTTCTCCGATGGTATGGCTTTGGGGAGGGCTTCCTCCGATACCTCCAAGTCATGTATACTCAACCTGTTGCCAGTATTTGTGTAAATGCCATTAAGTCTCAGTCTTTTAATCTCCAAAGAGGCACGCGTCAAGGTTGCCCCCTATCACCAATGCTCTTTGATCTAGCTCTTGAACCCCTCGCCCTCCTTATTAGACAATCCGCACGTATTCGAGGTGTCCCCTTCAGTCACAGAGAGATTAAACTCTCTGCATATGCAGATGACCTTATGCTCTTCGTATCCCTTGATTCGGTTCCAGCTGTCTTGGATCTGATTGATGGATACTCGCAATTATCGGGCTATAAAATAAACTGGACCAAATCTGTAGCATTCCCACTGAACCGCTGGGTACATGAGGCTGACATGCAGGCCTTTCCTTTCCTTTGGCAATCCCGCATGGTGAAATATCTTGGGGTCCATTACTGTTCTCCTTTAGAAGACACTATTAGTTTTAATGCCAAAGAGGTAGTCTCCAAAGTCCGTGAGCTCACAAATCGTTGGTCTCCCTTATCTCTTACATGGTGGGGTCGCCTAGAAACTGTGAAAATGATGATAGTCCCCAAAGTGAACTATATTTTAGAAATGCTGCCATGCTTACTCCCGCTACACACCTACAAAGATATTGAGGGCCTTCTCGTCCGCTATCTCTGGCAGGGCAAACCACCAAGGATAGCTAAACAAAAACTACAGTCTGCGAAGGAACTAGGGGGTACCCGCTTTCCTGATTTTCTCAGATATCATCAAGCATTCCTACTTAAACAAGGTGCCCGATGGCTAGATGCCTCAACAGACAGTAGACCAGTTTGGCTTGACATAGAAGAGGAGCTTAGTAGCCCAATTCCGTTGATCCATCTCCCCGGTATGTCCCATCAAGTAGACACCCGCCATCCCCCAATGATTGTCGATACTCTTGCGGCCTTTAACACTCTCATTCTATCACTGGGCCCAAACGTATGTCCTCAGGACGGACTCCTGCTGTGGAATAACCCCAGAATTCAAGTCCTAAATAGAACAATAGCATGGAAACCCTGGTACTCTAGGGGGATCTGGACACCCCAACAGCTCTTCTCTGCAGCTCGTTGGAAAACCTTTTCTGATTTACAAAAGGAATTTGCGTTACCAGCGAAACATTACTTTCAATTGATGCAGCTTCAACACTGCCTCAAAAGTGCTCGAATCCTGCCGCCCTCTGTCCCTACTGAGGACGGGCTATTAGAACTAATTCACTCTATTAGTAGTACACATGGGGTAGCCTCTAACTTTTATAAACTATTATGTCAGGGTACAGATACTGCTACTTGTAGAGCCCAACAAGCCTGGGAGCGCGAACTGCAAACCACTTTAACCCCTGTGCAATGGAGCGTTTTCTGGAGCAAAGTAGTGCGGGTTTCCCGATCTGCCTCAATTACCCAAACTCTTTTCTTTTTTGCACATAGATGCTTTTATACTCCAGAAAAAATAGCCAAATGGAACACAACTGCTAGGGACCAGTGTTGGTCTTGCCATACTGCTGTGGGAACCCTCGCTCATGTTATTTATGAATGTCCTCAACTTCAGGTTTACTGGGGGCGGGTCTGGGGTCGTATTCAATTTATCTTACACCTCCACGAGCCTCTTTCTTGGAAGATTGTGGGACTCCGCTCAGTGGCGGAGGTCCCCTCTCTTCCTAAGAAGGGTCGCTTTCTCCTTGATTTCATGCTGGGTATAGCCATCTGTTTAATCACGAGGAATTGGAAGGATAGCTCTCGACTTACTGTCAATGAATGGTGGAACCTTGTCTGCTTATATAGTAAATATGAGCAGATACCTCGGAGAGCTATTCCCCATACCCAAACTCACTCTCGCTTGTCTAAATGGCAGATGCTCAATGATTATGTACAATCTGCTCATTGCTCCGACATGTCTGTTTAATGTACACTCATCATGTTTCAGATCACCGTTAGGTTTTGTACCATAATAATGTCAGTACACGCCCGTTTCGGGAATGATTAGTTTTCTAGAGAAGAAGCAGGGGTGAGGGGGGTGGCAGGGGTTTACTTTGGTGTATGTATCACATTCTATGTATGTATCTGTCTTTTAGCTGTATGTCTTCCTTTCCTTTGTTGTTATAAAACGAAAATAAAGAATTAAAAAAAAAAAAACATCTCTATCCAACTGGATTGCCCAATGTATGACATTTATCTATCATAACAAACACCTTTCACTGGAGGCCCATGTTCCTGCTCACAATGTGAGAGTCATGGCAGCCTCTAGGGCTCACCTCCATTCCGTCTATATTAAGGACATTTGTGGAGCAGCTACCTGGTCCTTGGTTCACGGCCCACTACTGCTTGGATAAAGGCTCCCGCAGGGATGCTATGGTTGGTCAGGCTGCTCTCCAACATCTCTTCCATATGTAATCAACTCCTAGCCGCCTCTCTTACAGGATGCCAGACATCCATGGGAGGAAGTGGAACCCCTCCACAGGGCCTCACCACTCTGGTGATCCTTCCCTGGCATCTACATCTAGGATGTCTGCACATGTGATGACTAATTCCTGCTTGTTCCTGGAGATAGCATAGTTACTCACCTGTAACAGGTGATGTCCGGGAACAGCAGGAATAAGTCTTTACAACCCACCCATCTCCCCTAGGGGTTGTGTCTCTCTCTCTCTCTTTCCCTATCTATCTCTCTCTCTTTGTCTCAGCTTTCAACTCAACCTGAGAGAGGCAGTTGGGAAAGGTGGGAAGGCAGCACGCAGGCGCTGTGGGATGCTCCCAAAACCTTTCCTATAGGACGCTTGGGAGCGTTCCCGCACAGGCTCAGTTGTTACCGACGCTACCCACATGTGCAGAATTATTCCTGGTGTTCCCGGAGATCACCTGTTACAGGTGCGTAACTATACTGTACATGACACACACAGCAGTGGAGCAGGAGCAGCAAGATGCTGCCCACACAGATGTTTGTTTATGTTGGCCACCCACCAGAGATAAACGGTCACTGATGCCCCCACCCATTGTTTTCACATACACAGGTAGAGGATCTCCGGAAGAAGGGGCGAGAGTTGCACCTCCATCATCCTGAATACCTTGCCTGCCTCCAGAGGGGGGCCCTGTCACAGGGTGACAGTGAGTATTGGCGACCTTGCTGCCCAGTAACAAATGTCACATTGGCCCACCAGCCTGTGTGGTGCCTGCATATGTACATGTGCTATGTGACACACATGATAATGTGCTGATGACTGTCATCTTCCACAGAGGGTGATGACAACGACGAGGACCCCTCCACTTCTGCACATGCCCTGAGGCGCCCCCCTGCCCACCGTGCCACAGAGGTGGAGGTGGTGGTGGTGGAGGACGGGGATGAGCTGGAAGGGGAGGCCGAGGAGGAGGCAGAAGAGCCGGCCGACACAGCAGCAGAGGAGGGGGCTGATGGGGGCATGGAAGGGGTGGGTGGCGGTTGGCAGGGGAGGGAGAGAGTGTGGCTGATGTGGGGGTGTGGGGAGGGGTGGAGGAGGATGTGGAGGGCAGGTGGGAGGTGGAAGGGGGAGGAGGGGGATGTGTGGGTGTGTGAGGGTGATTGGGAACACAGAGCAGCACAGGGCACTGTGGGCTCCTGCCAGCCACGGCATGTGGATACACCATCCAGGGCCACACACAGGTCGCATGCACATGCCACCACACAGACCCCTGGCACTATGTGTGTGTGTGGTGGCAGGTGTGTGCGGGACCTGTATGGAGCCCTGGATGGTTTGGACCACCGCATACATCTTTTAGTCCACACATACCAGTGGCTGACGGGAGCCATTCAGCAGGTGGCTGCCGAGGTGGAGCGTCTGCCCTGCCAGCGGCCATCCCCTGAAGGGCATCACAGGAGTGTGTGATGGCGCCTGTGACGTCCACACATGTGCCCTGTGCTGTCCTGTGTTCCTTCACTGGCCAGGCATAATGGGATGGGGTTTGCTCTTGTTCTGTATTGTTGTTTTGGATAAATATACACACATTTGTTCATATGTCACAATGGTCACGTGTCTCCCTTACAACACACTATGGATGCAAGCATGGGATATGTGTGTAGACAGGTATGTGTAGTAAAGGTAGAAATGGGTAGCATATGTGGACGGGCTCCACATGCATTCGTGGGGGCTGATCATATGAGGTGGTGTGTGAGACCAGGGTGGACCCTGAGATGTTGCAATGTAGAGGCCGTCCCAGGATACTGAGCCACGTGCATGCTGTGTACCATGTGTGGGAACTGTTTCTGATGCAACATGCCTGTGTGCCAATAGTACAACTGGCAAACCACTACTTCTGCACTGGTAGGGTAAGATGTACTGCTGTGCCCAGGACCTACTCAGGGGTAAAGCTGTTGTGTGCGTCCTGGGAAAATACATGTGACAGGGATGGTCAGTGAGTAACTGTATACGTTTGTGGGTATGAGCAGCGGAACTACGCAAGCCACCCTTGTCTGCCTGTGCCACATGCATGCCTATGTGGGGGGGCAGGCACGTAGGCAGTGTTGCAGGCAGGGACAATGGTCACACATTTGCATCAAATGTAGGGGGTATGCAGGGAGGAAAATGGTGACGCATGCCAACACTGCACATGTAGCTTCAGGACATTCCCCCTGTGCAACCCGGGAGTATGTGTAAACCGCCACACTGTGGCCCAGGGGCTCGGACCTGACACAGTGCATGGCACACACGGCATGTGATGGCGTCTGTGCAGTGATACCTGGAAGTACAGACACCTCACCAGCGAGGGGCCTTGTGTGGCTCATATGGTCAGGGAAAGGACATGCATTTGCACACTACTTAGGGGAACACAGGGACACACATTGGAAACCACATGTTGTATGTACTGCTTAAAGGCTGTTTATTACACACACAGTCACCTCCTGCGTGGCCGCCCATGCCTCCCACGGCCCAACACCCCCCGCGGTGCTTCACCTTGTCCTGGCGCCTCAGGTGATGGTGCTGGTGCTGGTGCTGGCTGCCGCAGTAGGCCCACAATGTCCTCATGGCATCCGCAATGCGGGCAAGCTCCCCCGACCGTACCTCCTCCCGCAGCAGCCGCAGCTCCCTGGTATTTTCCCCCATAGCCAGGTAGATACGCTGGAGGGCCTGATGAGTGCCTGTGGGTGGGACAGAGGGTGATATGTGAGATACCTCTCCAGTACCAACCATCACACATACACATGTCATGCATATCCCACAAGATCAGCCTGCAGAACAATCATGCCTGCCAAACCTAGCAACACATGACCATGCTTAGATCTGTGTCTCCCATGAGCCACCCCCCTGTCTGGAAGGGGTCTGGTTGAGGGGTCATGAGAATCACAGATCTCACACATGGCACATTGGCAACGTTTAATATGTCAATGCCTGGTCTGCACACTGCCTTTCTGGGATAGGTCAGATGATCTGAGGGGGCATGAGACACACATACACATATCTGGGATGCCCCCATTTCTATAATGCTGGTGCACACTGCAGATTATGTTGTCAAATGATGCTGCGTGACAATACACATGACGAGGTCTCTGTCACATAGGGTGTCTGGGTGACCTGCGATCATTGCTTTCCTCTTTGGGTTTATGTGGGGTATATGGCCAAGCACAGTGTGCATGTGTCTCAGCCCCTCACAAATGCTGACACCTGACAAGCCATGCTACAGGAGGTAGAAACACAGAGGACATAAGACAACCCTCCCAACATCAGAACGCTATGCTATGTGGGCAATATGCAATTATTTTGTGGATGTTAGGACAACCCCTTGGGGATTGTGGGGTATGCTGCTACCCACCTTCTGCATTGCGCTGTGCTGCAGCAGTGTGTTTCCGCAGCTCTGCAATGATTGGGTCCATGTCTGCAGGAGGGGTTTCTTCTGGCGCTGGCGCATGAATGGGGTGGTGGGTTGTGATGACGTCTGAGCCCTCTGTGATAATGAAGTCTGGGGTGTGATCCTCTGGCTCAGCCTCCACATGTGTGGTTGGGGTCCAGTCACCATTACTCGTGCTGCCCCCGGACATTGTGGGCTGGGGCTCTGGCACATCCTCGGGCAATTGCACCTCCTCCTCCTCCTCAGCTGGGGCCATGGTTGTGTAGTCACCTGGGTTGTGGAAGACATACACAGCACAGATCGGTTTGCACGGTGCAACTACATACAACTGTGTAACACATCCACCCCACAATCAATGTGTGTTTGGCCATGGCCTGTACATGTGCTACATAGCTACCACTACAGCTCCTGCTACCACTATTAGGCATATATAGGCCAGTACCTAGCAGACACATCAATGTGTCTGCTAGGTACTGGCCTAGCTGGCCTGATGGGGGGGGGGGGTTTGGAGTGGTAATTGGCTATGGGGGGGAGAGGTAAGACTGGAAGTGGGCTGATGGGGGGAGGGGGTTATAGAAACATAGAAACATAGAAACATGATGACAGAAAAAGACCACAAGGCCCATCTAGTCTGTCCTTCCATAACTACAACAGTCCACTTTTTACCTTTAGAGATCCTCTGTGTTGGTCCCATGCTTTTTTGAATTCAGTTACTGTCCTCATCTCTACCACCTCCACTGGGAGACTATTCCATGGATCCACTACTCTTTCCGTAAAGAAATATTTCCGCATATCACTCCTGAATCTATCTCCCTTCACCCTCATCCCATGTCCCCTCGTAGCAGAACTTGCTTTCAATTGAAAGAGGCTCTCTCCTGAACATTTATGCCACGGAGGTATTTAAACATCTCAATCATATCACCTCTATCCCGCCTTTCCTCTAAGGTGTACATATTAAGATCCTTAAGTCTGTCCTCATATGCTTTATAATGAAGCCCATTAATCATTTTAGTAGCAACCCTCTGCACCGACTCCATCCTGTTCACATCCTTTTGAAGGTGCGGTCTCCAGAATTGCACACCATACTCCAAGTGAGGTCGCACCAAAGACTTATACAGAGGCATTATCACCTCCTTTTTTCTGCTAGCCATTCCTCTCCGTATGCACCCAAGCATCCTTCTAGCTTTTGCCGTCGCCTTTTCTACCTGTTTAGCTACTTTAAGATCATCAGACACAACCACGCCTAGGTCCCGCTCTTATTTAGTGGACAAAAGTACTTCACCTCCTATACTGTATTGCTCCCTTGGATTGCTGCAGCCCAAATGCATGACCTTACATTTTTTAACATTAAATCCCAGCTGCCAAATTCTAGACCATTCTTCAAGCTTAGCTAGATCCCTCCTCATGTTATCTACACCTTCCTGGGTGTCTACTCTATTGCAGATTTTGGTATCATCCGCAAAGAGGCAAACCTTACCCGACAGCCCTTCTGCTATATCACTAACAAAGATGTTAAAAAGAATCGGACCAAGGACAGATCCCTGGGGCACACCACTGGTAACATCCTTCTCCTCAGAATGAGCTCCATTTACTTGTACTCTTTGTCGCCTCCCACCCAACCAATTTCTAACCCAAGCAGTAACTTTAGGGTCCATCCCTAGGGTGCTCAGTTTGTTTATAAGTCGCCTGTGAGGAACAGTGTCAAAGGCTTTACTGAAATCTAAATACACCACATCTAGAGCTCTCCCTCGGTCCAACTCCCTGGTCACCCAGTCAAAGAAATCAATCAGATTTGTCTGACAAGACCTGCCTCTGGTGAATCCATGCTGCCTCGGATCCTGTAATCCGCCGGACTCCAGAAACCTCACTATTTTCTCTTTCAGCAGCGTTTCCAATAATTTACTCACCACTGAAGTTAAACTAACCGGCCTGTAGTTTTCAACCACATCCTTACTTCCGCTTTTGTGTAAAGGCACCACATGAGCCTCTCTCCAGTCCTTTGGCACCACTCCCGACTCCAACGAGGCATTGAAAAGGTCAGTCAGTGGAGTTGCTAGAACGTCCCCAAGTTCCCTCAGTATTCTAGGGTGTATCCCATCCGGTCCCATCGCTTTGTCTACTTTAAGTTGAGCTAGTTTCTCACGAACACAGTCTTCTGAAAATTGTTCAAGATGTCCCTCGCTTCTGTTCTTATTTGTGGGTGTTTTCTGAGGTGCTGCTCCTGGTTCTTCATCTGTGAACACAGAACAAAAATATTTGTTAAGCAATTCCGCTTTATCCTTATCAGCTTCTACATATTCCCCCCCTGCACCCTTGAGTCTGACAATACCACTTTTGCCCTTCCTCTTCTCACTAATATATCTGAAAAATGTCTTATCCCCCCATTTTATTGCATTGGCTATTTCCTCCTCCTTTTGAATCTTTGCCTTCTTGACTACTTTGCTAGCTTCTCTAAGTTTTTCCAAATACAGATGCCTGTCTTCCTCTCTCTGTGATCTCTTGTATTTCGTGAAGGCCTCCCTCTTTTTCTTCACTTTTTCAGCTACTTCCTTCGAAAACCATAGTGATCTCCTGTTCCTTTTGCCTTTATTTACCATTTTAACAAAAAGGTTAGTTGCCTTTAAAATACCCTCTTTCAGTTTTGCCCACTGTTTTTCTACATCCCCCAGCTGTTCCCATCCCACTAACGACTCCCTAAGGTATTGGCCCATCTTCGCAAAGTTAGTCTTCCTAAAGTCTAAGATCTTCACCTTGGAATGTATTCTAACAGCCCTAGTCCTAATACTGAACCACACCATCTGGTGATCACTGGATGCAAAATGATCTCCCACTACAACATCAGAAACACTTTCACCATTGGTAAGCACCAAGTCCAGTATGGCCCCTTCACGTGTGGGGTCTGTTACCAATTGCCTGAATAGTTCTCCCTGTAGAGAATCCAGGATCTCCTTACAGGTCATGGCCTATGGGTGGTGGTAAGATTGGAAGTGGGATGATGGGGGGCTTAGGACTGGAAATAGGCTGAGTGTGGGGCTAAGACAGGAGGTGGGCTGATGGAGGGGCTAGGCTAGGGCTCAAAATGGGCTGTTGGGGGTGCTAAGATTGCAAATGGGCTGATGGTGGGGCTAGGAGAGGACTATAAATGAACTGTTGGGGGGGCTGGGGTTTGGAAATGCACTTATGGAGGGACTTGGACAGGACTGGAAATGGATGTGGACCTAGGACTGGTAATGGCCTGATGGTGGGCCAGGGATAGGATTGGAAATGGGCTGATGGGGGGCTAGGACTGGAAATGGGCTGATGCACGGACTAGAGGGGAGCGGATGCTGGGTGGGGCTGGAAATAGATGGGAGGTGAGGTTGGGCGAGGATCAGAATAGGATGGAGCTGGGAGAGTGAAATGGTGAGGGAAAAATATTTTTTGTGGGAGGTAAGAGATATCTACAATTGGACGGATATTGGGAGAGTAAGTGGGGATGGAGGATGAAGGTCTAACATTTGAGTGGCTGACATAGGAATGAGGAAAGAGCACAAGAAGAAAGATTACTATGTTAAAGCAGATGTAGAGAGAGAATGGAAAACATACTAGATGTGAGAAGAAGGGACAAATGGAAAGCAGACGATGGGGAGTTAGCAGAAGACACAAAGAAACCAGACTAACGTGGCTGGAGCAATTGCCACTGGAAAAGGAAAAAAATAAGGGTAGCAAACGTTCCCTTTATTTTGAATTTATGCAGTGTGCTTTGGAGTTTGTTCATAGTGTTCATTTCAACTATAGTCCGGCCCTCCAACGGTCTGAGGGACAGTGAACCAGCCCCCTGTTTAGAAAGTTTGAAGACCCCTGGTGTGCATTATCCCACAGAAGGACCATCCCTGCTCAGCAGTACTTAGATTAGACACAGACATAACAAGGACAGGTCTGAGAGGGGGCTTGTAGCAGACATGTAGCCACATGTGCAGGGCAGACATAAAAAGGGATGGTGTTACTGATACATGTGGTTGGAGGGCAGAAAAACACAGAGTAAAAGGGGTGGAATGGGGGACAGCACACTCATAAGCCACAGGCAGAGGGTAGGAGATGATCCAGGGGAGCAGGTATGAGGAGGTGCTAATAAGATGCCTGATGCATATCCAAGGAGCATGTACTTTATGGTTTGGGAGCAGCAAGGTGTGATTTGGGTACCTACCTGCCTGGGGATGGGCAGTGTCCAGTGTCTCTGGCAGTCCATACAGCTAGATTGGCCCTAGCCGCTCTGCCAACTCCTGCTCCAGGGGTGTTAGGGAGGGTGTAAAGGGGCCTCCCCCTCCAGTGCCCATGGCATGCTGCCGCTCTGCCACCATGTGTGAGCGCACACCTCTCTTTATATCGTTAAACCTCTTCCTGAGGCTGTCCAGGTCTCTGCTTGGACCCCCTGCCTGTGCAACTGACTCCTGCACCTCCTCCCACACCTGGGTGCGTGTTGCAACAGTGGTGGTGTTGCAAAGTCGCCCGTATAGGACCTCATAATTTTCAAGAACAGACGCCAGCAGGATGTGGTTTTCCTGCTGGGTGAATTTCTGAGCCCTCTTCCGTTGCAGAGCTGGCACCGGTTTGCGCCTATGTTTTGCTGTGAGAGGACCCTGCATGAGCTGGGCCCATGGGCCTGCAGCCTCCACCACACTCCCTGCCATATCTGTGTCCTCCGCAACAGGTGGCCCCCCTCCCTCTCCCTCTCCCTGTCCCTCTCCCTCTCCACTCCTGCCCTGTCCTGTGGCTCCATCTCCCTGCCCTCTCCCTCCCTGTCAGACATTCCTTCTCTTGGCCTTCTCAACTCCACCTCACACCTCCCTCCTCTCCCTGCTATCTGCTCTTCACCTCACCTCCTTTCTCACTCACCTGCTCCTTGCCTCCCCTCCTCTCTGTATCCCCTGCTGTACCTCACACCTCTCCTGCACAACCCAGCCTCTACCATTCTGACCCGCAACACACTAACTTAGCTCTACTAGACACCTGCTTCTCTCTCTCTCTCTCTGACTGACACCACACCCCTTCTCTCTCCCTCGCCTACAAAAAAACCCTCAACGTGCAGCACGTGTACACATCTATTTATAGGGCTTTTTTATGTTGCACGCGTTGCGCGTGCGCAGTTGCATGAGCGCGGTGGCTGCACATGCTGCACATGCATAGTTGGCTGTGCGCATTGCGCATGTGGCGCGCAGGAGTGGGAAATGCGTGCATGCATGCTTGCATGGTAAGCATGGCGCATACGCAAGGGGCAGTCAACTACGCAGCGTGCACGCAGCCACCGCGCACACTGCACATGCGTATTTGCCTGTGCGCATTACGCATGCACCACGCAGATACAGGAAGTGCGTGCATGCATACATTTGCACGTGAGGCGTGGCGCATGCGTAGTGCGGCATGTGCGCGGGGCATATGCGATGCGCACAGCCAGCTACACGTGCGCAGCCATCGCGCTCATGCAACTGCGCACGCGCAACACGCGCTAGGTAAAAAAAACCTATAAATAGTCCTCAACACATGTTGCACGTTGAGGGTTTTTTTGTAGGCGAGGGAGAGAAGGTGTGCGTTGGCAGTGACGGAAGGAGCGAGTCAGAATCAGGTGTATTGTGCAGTGTGACTGGGTTTGTGATTGTTGTTGGTTGTATTGTGTGGCTGTGTTTCTGTGTGGTGTGTACGGTGTGTGTCTTGGTTAGTGAAGTGGTGTCTGTGTTGGAGTGTGTTAGAGTGTGTTAGAGGAGCAGGACGGATGGAGGTTATGGCGGCCTGTGTGTTTGCTGCAGCTGCATCGGGAGGTGGGCAGGTGGTGTGGTTGCGTGACAGGAGAGATGGTGTCTATGGGGCTGAGGCACAGGGCATGGGTGTAGTCCCGCTGCAAATCAGACCTGCAGCTGTGGGGGCAGGGCAGGCAGGGGCTGTGCCCGCACGGTGCAGGAGGCGTGCTGAGGTGCAGGCTCGCCAGCCATGCCTCTACAGGCCCAGGGCCCAGCTCCAGGGCATGCGAGAGGACCACGTCATCTCCCTCTACCGACTGAGCACAGGGGCTATTAGGGAGCTCTATGAGGATCTCAGACCTGACCTCGAGCCCCTGACTGATCGGTCACATGCCATACCAGGTTTGGTCAAGCTCCTTGCTGCCCTACATTTCTTTGCCTCTGGTTGTTTCCAGTCATCTGTGGCCGCAGTGGGTGGCATGAACTGCCCCACCTTCTCTCGCTGTCTCCACCAAGTACTGCGTGCCATGGTCAGCCGGGTGCGGAATTATATTGCCATTCCACACACTAGGTTACAGTGGTGGACCCTGAATCAGGCCTTTGAGGTGTTAGCCGGGATACCACACGTGATGGGAGCTATTGATTGCACACATGTTGCCCTGGTCCCGCCTAGAGACAGGGAGGTAGTGTTCCGCAACCACAAACACTATCATTCCCTGAATGTTCAGGTTGTATGTGATGCAAATATGCATATTCTGAATGTGGTCCCCAGGTTTGCAGGGTCCACCCATGATGCCTATATCCTGCATCACTCGGCACTATTCAGACAATTTGAGGCAGGACAGTATGAGGACTGTATATTGCTGGGTGGGTATTTCCCATTTCTGACATGCACATGGTGTTCATGTGACTACGCTTATGTGCAAATGTCTGTCTTGGAGTAGATCCCTCATTGTGTGTGTGTGTGTCATCTGCCTGTGTAGGATATAGGGGGAGGGGGGGTTGGTGCCCTCCAAATGCGCCCTGCTATGGTGCTGTGTGATGCTGTTTGTTTGGATGCGAGCATTTGTGTGGTTGTTACATATTATGTTGTCAGCAATCCATACAGCTACCCCTTCTCTTGTGTTTCTTAAGTCCCCCCACTCAATCTGTCATTGGTAGACACCCAGGAAGCTGTAGATAACATGAGGAGTGATCTAGCTAAGCTTGATGAATGGTCTTGCATTTGTCAGCTGGGATGTCATGGTAGGAAATGTAAGGTCAGGCTTTTGTGCTGCAGCAGTCCAAGGGAGCAATATAGTATAAGGGGTGAAGTACTCTTGTCCACTACAGAAGAGGGGGACCTAGGCATGGTTGTGTCTGCTGATGTCAAAGTAGCTAAACAGGTTGAACAGGCGAGTGCAAAAGCTAGAAGGGTGCCTGGGTGCATACGGAGAGGAATGGCTAGCAGAAAACAGGAAGGGATAATGGCTCTTTATATGTCTTTGGTACGACCTCATGTGGGTTACATTGTGCAATTCTGGACACTGCACCTTCAAAAGGATGTGAACAGGATGGGGTCGGTGCAGAGGGTGGCTATTAAAATGATTAGTGGTCTTCATTATACAGCATATGAAGACAGACCGAAGGATCTTAATATGTACACCTTGCGGAAAGGCAGGATAGAGCTGATATGATGGAGATGTAGACATACCTCCATGGCATATATGTTGAGGGAGAGAGCCTCTTCAAACTGTAAGCAAGTTCTGCTATGAGGGAACATAGGATGAGATTGGAGGGAGATAGATTCAGGGGTGAAATGGGAACATATTTGTTTACTGAAAAAGTGGTGGATCCGTGGAAAACTCTCACAGTGTAGGTGGTGGAGATGAGGACAGTAACTGCATTCCAAACATCATGGGACAAACACAGAGGATCTGTAAAGGTAAAAAGGGGACTGTTTTACTTGTTGATATGGAAGGACAGACTAGATAGGCCATGTGGTCATTATGTGTCATCATATGTCAATGTTGCTATGCTGCATAGTTGTGGTGTCATATGTTTCTTTCATGATGTTTTATGCATTTGTTTTGCACATATATACCTGTGTCCATTTGGTGGGACATGAGCTCCTGCTTTAACTTACCTCATTTCTTTCTACAGGTGATGCAGGATATGGGTGTCGCCCCTGGTTGCTGACCCCTGTGTGTCAACCATGGACATGTGCAGAGCGGAGGTACAATGAGGCCCATGCCACCAGCCGCTCTGTCATAGAGCGCACCTTTGGCGTTTTAAAGAGTCGCTTCAGGTGTCTGGATAGGACAGGCGGTGCCTTACAATATACTCCACAGACTGTGGCAGAGATCATCATAGCCTGTTGCATCCTGCACAACATTGCTCTCAGGCACAATATCCCTGCTGAGATTAATGAGGGTCTGGAGGATGATCCGGCGTGCCCGCCTGTACATGCCCGTGGTGACACACGTGAGGGCACAGCAATCAGGCAGCAGGTGATTGCACAGCTCTTCTCATGTACGTACTGCATATGTTCCCACCTACATTTGTTGGTATATGTGTGTAGTGCTAATACAGGTTAACATTTGTAAACCAATATTAGTAGGATGCAACACTGCACTGAGATGATGTAACAGACACTGGCTGGCCATCACACCGTCAAATATAAGCATGACTGAGAACCAAACGATGTGGGCAGGCCAGAACAGCGGGTTGAGGTGGATGATGTGGGTGGGTGGTTTTAGGCTTGTGGGAGGTTTTGGGCTGACATTCCTGGTTTGTGGATGATTGTGATAGCGGCTGCTGTGCAACCACAGTTAGTTGGTGTTATGGTTGTGGTGCAGCAAGGTGAGAGGCATGTGGTGTGGGTTTCACAGTGGGAGAGAGGACCATGTTTGGGGCCACTTGTGCAGCTGTGCGTGTTTTTCATCTTGTATTTTGAGCTGATTGTGTGTGTGGTATGCTCTTGTAAGCTGGATTTGTGGGTCTGTAATTTTTGTATAGCGCTACATGTGATATGTAGCACTATATACATGCTCAGTACTATTTGTCATTATGGTAATTAAAATCCTTAAGGGGAGTTAGTGGAACACCACAGTGTGGCTGACTGTATAAGTCATCACGTAGCCTTAACATGGATGCGGTGAAGGATAGAACCATGGAAGAGCCCCATGGTTCTCCACAAACTTGAGAAACCTTAAAAGAGAACTGAGACATCTTGAACGCAAATGGAGATGCTCTCAAGACCCTCTAGCACTCATTGCTTACACAGCTAAACTCCAATCATACTGCTCAGAAACTCTTAACCATAAAAAAAACTACAATGAGAAGATTATTCAACGGTCTCTTAATAAACCTAGAGAACTTTTCTCTATTACAAAATCCTTAATAAATGAGCCCTTACAGCAGGACCTGACACCTAAAATTTCTGCTCAATCCATAGCCGACCACCTTATCTCCAAATTCCTCCCGCCCTCATCAACCACTAACCTACCGCACCTTACTGATTACTGAACTGATTACTGCACCCAACCTCACCAACCAACCTCTCCAAATTCTTGTAGTGAATTTGACACCCTTTCCTTAGATAACATTTCTAATGTTATTAAAAAACTTAATGCCTCAACCTCCGCTCTTGACCCTTGCCCTGTTCCCTGGATCAAATCTACCAGGAGTTCTCTCAGCCCTTACATTCTACATATTGTACAATCATCCCTCCAGACTGGTTTAGTGCCCTCTCCACTTAAGTGTGCCACTATTCGTCTATCATAAAAGGGTCAAAACTAGACCCAACTTCTCCTGTCTCCTACAGACCCATCTCAAGTATCCCTTTCTTGGCAAAAATAACTGAAAAAGTAGTCCAAACTCAACTTCAGAACTTTATCGATGATCACTCCCCCCTTGACTTATTCCAACATGGTTTCAAAAAAAACTATGATGTTGAAACCCTCCTTACCTCCCTTCTAGATTCATTATACCTCTACACCCAGAACCCTTCCCAAGAATGCCTCCTCATATTCCTTGACTTATCTGCCGCCTTTGACTCCCTTCCCCACCACCAACTCCTAAACAGACTCTATGATATCGGACTGAGAGGCATAACTCTAAACTGGTTCCGTTCTTATTTGCAGGATAGAACCCAACAAGTTCGTATTGGAAACAATACCTCCCTTCCTTTCACCCTAA